>UCOL01002121.1:0-28462 GCA_900474335.1 Ormyrus nitidulus
CGCGGCGATCAAAAAAAAAAAAAAAAAAAAAAAAAAAAAAAAAGACGCAAAAAGAAAAGAAGATGCTCGCCTCGTCGTCAACTTTGGAAATCCGCGTAATGCCTCTTTCTTCGTTATAACGAGATGCGGCGGATCTCTTTACTTGCCGCGCGCGCAACTCCGAAAACGCCGCGCGCAAACTTCGTAATTCGATCGAGACGCCTGGCGACGATAATTTCATAGCCGCTACGTAATATAGGCTTTATTCGAATTTACGCATTACCGTTTTAAAGTTCCGGAGGTGAATTTATTTTTCAAGCGGCGGGAAATTATGTATGGCATAGCGTCTCGACGATTCCGACTGTTTTTTGGAATCCGGACGTTATTATTAAAGTTCATGGGAGAGGCGTGACGTTAGAAGACATTTTTTACTTGCCGAATGTGCGCTCTGGGATTAATGAATGCGTAATTCCGATGGCACCCACGAACAGGAAAGGGGTATTGAATAATGCTGCATCTGGTACTTTACGTGTGGTGTGCGCGCAAGTCGTTTTTCGGTCGGAAGATGATTTATTATTTATTTTGTGGGTCGAACAAATTAATGATTTATTCGAGAACTGGGGAATTCATTCATTGGCCTTCGTCGCGAGAGAAATTTATGCAAAAAATATTGATAAATAGCAATTTCGAAATAATAAATTTGTGAAATAGCTTGTGCCGAAATTTTGTCGGGAAATAATCCGTTGATAAATTAAGGCCATTTTTTTCTGTTTTATGATATCAAATAATCGAAACAGGAAATATCATACAAACCGTTATTGAAGCCTTCATTCAATTAAATAATTATTAGGTATGACGTGTACATATTGAAGAATTTTTCATATTTAAAGAGGTAAATATTTTGTATAATACAGGTATAATTCTTTGCTTTTGAACGTATACATACATAAATATTAATATCCGCAGAAAATGAAATTGCGTAAGTAATATAATAATGTAATTGCAAAAACGCATTTCAATTTGCAAAATCATGTTACCAAAATTAAATATAATAATTAATGTAATTAAACATTACTATATATTTGGATTTAATCAAAACTCACAAATTGAAAATCATCCCAAAAAACAAATTAATTCAGCTTACCCCGTGTCGGCAATTTAATTAAAATATACAGTATTCAAAGAAATTTTTACAATTGCGAATAATTTTATCAATGCTTCAAAATGATAAAAAAAATATTCCCTGGATCCCCAAACGGCCCGGGTAAATTCCGCATTTCAATATTTCCTTAATAAGCGACTATTTAATCGGCCGCAGATGAAGAAATAGAAAAATTAAGGAGCGATAAAAATGGAAAACGGGGATAAAGATGACCTCAGCTCGCTGGCAATCAAAAGCTCGTTAAGACAATTTATAAATTGCGCGGGGCTGCATTTGCATATACGCGCTGACGAATGCCTTCTTTTTTTTTCTCCGATTTGCATTCGCCCCCTTCCCCTCTCCCTCTCTTTCTCAGCGCGATGCCGCATTTATCGAGGGTCGCTCCCAGCCCCCCGCACTGAAAATCTAATCCAGACGCGTCGTCCAATTGCTGCTTTGCGGTGCCGCGGAGCACGTGTTTTTTCTCCTTGTCGGCGCCGATATAAATCAGGATTTCGTGAAAATCAATTACGGAAATGCTAGAGAGAGAGAGAAAGAGAGAAGCTCGACCGCCAGTGGGGATTAGCGCGCTTGGGGATGTGTGCCTGTTTATAATTCCGATGCCAGTCTGTGGCCTGCGCCCAACAGATGGACGCCGAATAAAATAAATCGTAAAAAAGGAGGCCGAGAGGGGGAGGGGTGCCGAGGACTAATCTCGTGATTCTGCGGCCATATCGGTGCTTATTAATCTGGATAATTGAATGGATAGGTGCGTCGAGCGGAGGCTCTTTAATTAATTGCATCAGTTACGATAATTTATGTAGTTTTTCCCTTTGTCGATGCGCCCGACCGGCGAACTCAAATTTATGCGAACGCATTGTAATTTTACCGATCTAGATGCTCGGTCATGCGGAAGGGCTGTGTGCCGTTGCCTCGACTGTAAGGAATGTCTTGTTTTATCCAATTTCGTATTGCACATGCGTCAGTCTCCTTTTTTTCATTTTGAGAAGTAACTCTAAGCATGTAATTCAGGCTCATCTGTGTATTCAATTTTCTTCAGTGATTAAAGGTGCAGAGAAATTTAAGTACAGGATATTAAATATATTTAATCTTGATTTATGTAGGTAATTTTAATGTCTGCTCGTATAAATATTGTCTAAATTTTATTACTTCCAGCGCCTCATCCCTGAAATTATTTAAAAGAAAATTATGTAATTTTATCAGGTCGACGCTACGTTGCACTTAAATACCCCTCATTAATAAAGCATTATAATAAATTTTGTATTTTACACAATTACAAGTGACTTTACGGTAATAAATTTATAAATAATCTCACTTTAAATAATAATAATACTAATTATCAATTCCGCGCAATTCCTGAAGCTACAATTAATCTGCATTTTAAATATACAAAACAATAACCTGCCTGTAACATCGGACCTTATCAATAAACCCGGCCCACTATCTCAAGCGCGTCAAATCAAAATAGATCTAGCTCGAAAAATTTATTACAAATTTCACGAACAATGGAGCTTTCGGACCAGCGGCGTTTCAATCCTTCCCAATAAAACGCAATAATTCTCGAGAGACAAAGCGCCCAAGACCGCACCAATCATCGGCTCTCTCGCGCCGGGGTGAGAATTGCCGAAGCGAGACCCGGGCAGCGGCACGCATCCGCCAAAGACAAAGGCCCCGGAGCCTCGTAAATCATTGGAACATTTAAAATCAACTCGGCAAGAAACCGGCGGCGCTTTATTTACCGCGTTACACTTGGCATCGGTTTTCGCGCGCGGAGGGGGAGGTTTCGCCGTGCTGTACTACCCGCTGGACCAAGACAGCCCCGCCGCGCGATAAAAAATGGCGCGGCTTATAAATTCAAGCATCCCCCAACTTCGCCGGACCGTTTCGGCTTATAAATAATGGCCGAGAACGCCCTTAAGTCCGGACTCGAAGCTGGTTCACGGGGGAGGGGAGGGTTTAGTTGAGAAGTTCTTTGAGGTGATGGAGCTTGGATGTTTAATGTTTTAAGGCGAGGATGGAGTTTCGGGTGGGATTTGCCGGAGATCGAATCAGCCAAATTTTCGGCACTTTTCTATTGAAAATTAATGATTTACTTTTTCGCGCCTTTTTTTTTATTTCAATTGAAATTTTGCACTTTAATGTTGTTTTTTATGTAAATAATAAATAAAGTTTGAAAAATATAAAATTTTTAATAAATACATTTATTTTTTAATACTAATAATACATGAGAATTTTCACTACTGCAAGTTTAAAAAAAATTTCTATGTATCTGTAAGCAAACAGAAAGACATATTGTCAAATTAACGAGAGTTTTGCGGCTCTTTTTTAGCGTGAAAAACGCTGAGATGCGAATTCATACATTTTCTTCCATTTTCTACTATTTCTCGTTTCCCGAGATATCTGGCTTGTAACGGCATGAAAAGTGCGACCTTCGATATTTGTGATTTCGGTACAAGGGGGAAAGCAAAAAAGTTTTCCACTTTCATTTAGATTGTATATATACGATATTTTACTGTGGGGATACTTTGAATACGTGATTCGATTTCTTATACAGAATTTGTATCAGAACGGGGAATCTTCATATATTCCGCTATTCCAATATCATTATGCAAATTGAATAATTCCATTTTAGTATGATTCTGAATTTAATTAAAAATGGAAAATGCAAAGCAGACTGGAATGTTTGTTATGAATTCAATGTTAAAATTGAATTTAATTATATTTAATAGAAAAAGAGGCGGATAATAGATTTTTTTATCAGCGACAGAAATTGAATAAAAGAGAGTGACAATATTGTCAATTTCAGCTATCGATACCATCATTATCGTTTGAAAAAAAGCATTGTTCCACTAGTCGTCAACTGAAATTATAAATTGAATACTCCCATTCTTTTTGACCTCAACGGTGGTAAGCATTCACGTCCCCTTATTCCATTATTTAAGAATTTCCTCCTCGGCGTGCACCTTGCAAATAATGGCCAGGTTAACCCCTTGATCAAAGCCTCCGCCGAAAAGCTCGCATTGTCATCGAAGCATAAACACTCGAAACCGGCAGCGAGCGGAGGCTCACTATAATCAAGCGAGAAGACGACTTTGCAACAATAACTCGGGGCGCCTCGCATATAGATCAGTCGAAAAGGGGGGAAACAATGGGAGCCCAAGGAAGTTCGCGTGTTCGTAATGGGTTTATTTCATGGGGTATACACACGCCGGCAGCAGCAGCAGCAAGAACGGATTAATACGTATGGGAAGACACTGGGCTCCCAATGACACTGCGACTTTTCGAGAGTGACGGTAAGTGGCGCTCCGCCGTAAGAAGGAGAGGGATATCGCCGAAACCGCAGAAACCATAACTCAGGGCCACGTGCTCGCCGAAGCAAGACATAAGGAATAAACGTTATCGCCCCGGCGATATCCGTCGTGCGGCCTTTCATCATGTCAGCCGAGCGTCTGCCTACAGCGAGCATTCCCCGAGTCTCGTCTCGGATGATTAATTGTGCCGATCCTTTGTTTTCTAAATATTGTTTTTCTGCCGATGTTTCGGGCCTCGCTTACGAGTCTTTAGTGCAGAGTGCGTAGTTTGTAGTTTGTTGAAAAATCATAAAATTCGTTTGTATAGTGCAAGAAGAAAATGTTATTCCATCTATTTGTTTGATTTATAGAATTTACTTGTTGATAATCAAGTTACATGATTTAATGTAACAATGCAATTTTACATAGAGAGTATGAAACATGAATTTATTGTTTGTTCATTTCATTAATTTGATTTTTTGCGAAATTTCAAGTTAGATTACAAGCAGTCGTTGAAAAATGTGTACAATTACGACGACTATTGAGATCGATACGGAAATTAGTTCTCGAATACACTCCTGCATTTCGCTCCCTTCCGACGCTAAATAACCCATCCCAGCATTCCTAATTCATCAGAGCACCTTGCACGAGCTCATCCTCCTCCCCCTAGACAATCAATTCCATCCGCGGGAGAGCAGCCAAAAAGCAGCTGCTTTATCTCCAGAAAGGCGCGCCCGGTGTGATTTCCTCAATGGATAAAAAATCGTTCGCTCCGCTCGCTCCCGCCTCGATTATTATTAATTCAGCGCGCATTAGGAGCACGGAATGCTCCGTATGTACATCCGGCTCGCACGCGACTCCACTCGACGGGGTCGCGCGCGCTGAGTTCCGAGAGAGGACTCCCCGGTGTTTTACGCAACCCCAAATGAACGAAAGGAAAGCACTGCTTGGGATTAAAGTCGGTGCGTCAGCGTTTTCGTCGGCTCCGCGAGAGAGAGAAAGAGAGAGAGAGAGAGAGCCGAGTTCTTTTTGGCTCAGCGATTCTCTCTTTGCCCCGAGTTGTCTTTCTCTCGGGGGTCTCTCGCTCTCCCTCTCTTTTTGTTGTTTGTAATGCTGCTGAGAGATGAGCCGGGCTTGATATTGCGTGATAAAGGTGATTGCTTGATACGAGCGATTCTGACCGATATAAATGAGATTTCGAATAAATAAATTAACGAGTGGGGAGAATTTTTAAGCGATTTCCGATTAAAGTTTTATTCTCCGCGAATTCGTTTGTAACAGCTTTTGCAATTTGCAAGCCTCGTCAAATTATTTATCATGAATCATTATTTTCCAAATCGTTACTTAAGTCTTTTAATCTTAATCGAAAGCCACACTGATCACTCCTGCGAGTGCGTCCCCCTAAAAAATAATTTAAATAAAGCCTAACGACTTATCCTCACCCTCGGCGGCCGGAATCAAGTGACCCCTTCCAGTGAAGCGCACCACATCCATTCCCGTCGTCATCGTGCATGCCGGCTCGCGTTTTACATATTTTCAGTCGGTCATCCGCGCAGTTCGGTCAATTTAAAATTTCTCTCTCTCCCCGCCTCGCAAAAGGGTCACTCGCCCGCTTCGCTCCCGTAACAATAACGGGCCGATTGTGCTCGGCGGGCCAGTATCGCTGGTCGCGCGGTGGGAGTCGAATCAAACAATATAATTTCCCGACGATTATTCCCCCGGCCGTATAATGACCGTTGATTCTTCGGCTCTTCTCGCCTGTGGAGCGAGCCTCGCCCTCATAAGCGAGCATGACTGTCGCCTTTTCCTTAATATCCAAGACGCCGATTGCCCCGCGGCCCCTCCGATTATTATCCTCGTTATCGCCTGCCGGTGGGAGCCGGACTTTGTTTTTCTGGGGTGGAGAGAGAGAGAGAGAGAGAGAAGAGAATGCACTGGTATTGTGCTGATTCCCGGCGATGCTCTCCTTTTTCTGACGTGTTTGCTGATGAAGAGATTATTGGCAGTAGATGGCTTTCGTATGATCCGCTCGGAGATGCTTGATGAAGAGGATTATTTCGGGTATATTAAGAAGTAACCTGTCGGTACAAGGAGATGAATGGGATTTATGAGAGTAGCTAAAATTTTGGGTGAAAAGGATTGCTTTATTTTTCAGGTGACGAGGACAAATATTTTAAATAGCTTGAGGTACAGGAAGTTCTTATTGCAGTTTTAAATATATTTTTAGAATAAACCAGCGACCTAGTTTACTGTAAAATGAGTAAACTGTATTTAAGTTAAACTTTGTTTCTTGGTATTGCATTATCTCATTTATACTAATTTATATTAATGTTCCCTTATAATTTTAGCTACCGTTAAATTTGCTGCTCTGCAGATTATAATAAATCCTATTAAAGACAGTTATATTTTACGAAATTGCTATGATTCGTCACTTGATTCTAAGTACAAGTCGAGTCATCGTCATTTACAACTGTATTATACCGAGGCCTCATGTTTTCAAGAATAACTCGTTTGACTACCTGAAATGAACGTTTTTTTATTATTCTGAAAAATGGGCTAAAGAAATCACACTTTATATCATATTCTTATTAAATAACGGAAGTATTAAAACGTTAGCTCAAGGAAGTTTTTTAAACATATTTTTATACATACGGATATCGGATAAGGATTAAGGAAAACGGTTATTTAATTAAGAGATATTTACGTAGGGAATTTTACCTCGCAAGATAATATCAACGACAATCTAATAATTGTCTTCTCTTTTGTAGTATAATTATAATAAAAAAATTTATCTTTGCTTTAATTAGTAATTAAATGAATTATGCATTTAATAAAATAACTATTCAAAATTTACAGAGCATATTATTAGAAAGGTTCAATATGGTAATAAAATAATGTAAAGTCCAAATGTTCATAAACGTAAAACTATCTTTGTCGTACGCAACTACGCGTTCAATTAGAAATTTCCCGCAATTTACCACATATTTTACGTTCTCCAATAGGATGCATAAAAAATGTACAATAAAAATTTCCAAAAATTAAAAAAACCGCGAAATCCGAAGCAGCGACGAAATGAATGTTCAGGATTTCGGAATGCAGGTCATCTTCGTCCATAAATTGCCTACCTCTGACGTTTTCCACCATTAATCGCTTATTTTGTACATTTGGGGCTGATGCATGTTTAATGTCCGCGCGTCCCGCTGCGGTTGCTCTAATCGGAAATATTTTGGCCCGTAAATTATTGAGCAGCGATGGATCAAAGTCAGGCAAGACGTTTATTTAAATCGCTTTTTTTCTACCGCTGGAAAACGTACGCGGTCGTCATTATTAACTCGTTTTGACGAATTGTGGGATGATTTATCGGACTTGACAGAGGCATTTTTCTTAAGCTTGCTCTTCTACGACATTATTATTGACTCTTATTTGATTCGTTAGAAAAATCGTTTAGAGGTACAGCCTGTTATTAAGTAAGTTTCTTTGAGTAGTTTGTCTAATTGAAATTTATTACTTTTCAGATTTGTTAATTATACGTTGTCGTTTAGAAAAGCCAGTATTAATTTCGAGATGTACAGGATGAAATCAGTAAACGGGAAAATACGTTTCTTTTTAAAATTTTAAATCAAATTTCTCTACGAGAAATAATATTTTCCGTTTTTATTTTTAAGAAGGAAATGAAATTGGAACAGAAAAAATTACAGTTCTTGTGATATATTTTTCTCTACAACCTTCAGTCTGGTTCGAATTCTGTTATCTTTTGACATCCATGATTTTCAAAATAAAAATTCTGAAACAAAATTAGATTTAATGTTAAAATAGAAAAAAGCAAGATCCTTATCAAAGCTTAATGTCAAAAGTATCGACTGAGTCTTGACAGCGTCAACTAAATAAAGATAATTATGGAAATTGCTTTGAAAAGCTAAATATTTTGACGTAATGAAATTATCGTATCCGATAAACTGCTAGATCCAGATACCAAGATTCAAACTGCGTACTTCTACATCATTTTGGCTCGAATGATCGAACCATGATAACCGAAATCTTCCCTTACGACAGCCATTCTTGCGAAAAGCCTTAAAAATTCCAAGACCAGAAGCCTGCAGCCTTCCCATCGATTTGTCGCTCGACGCCCAAAAGTTCGCTCATCGATCGAGCAAAGGATTTATTCGTCAAATTGAATTTTGGACCGAGCGCTTTTTAGCCAGCTTCCACCCATGGAAAGAAAGAGAAATAGCTGCGACGACGCTCGATTCTCGTTACGAGTATTTTCTTCCTCTTGCCTTTCGTCGTCCGCCTCCTCCCAGAGGCGACAGCAGGTAGACGGCGGTGGAAAACATCCAATTGACCCTCCCAGACGAGATTCCATCTCTCTTTCTCTCTCTCTTTCTCTCTCCCGCCCTGAGAAATTGTCCCGCGTGTGTAGAGTTTCCCTGACCCGCCTCCCTCCTTTCTTCTTCCTACACGGACGGCGTGTAACGACGACGATTGTGTTATACGCCGGATCGGAGAAGGAAAGGGCCGCGAAATCCCGTCGGTTCGATGAATATTTGATTCCTCGCGGCTGCCGATGCCTCTGGCCCCTGGGCTTTTTATCGGCGCGCGTTTTGCGAAATGCCGCGCGGCGCGGCGCCTTTCTTCCAACCGCGCGCCGGGCGAGCAGCGTTTTTCGAGCTCCCCGTAATTTTGTCAAACACTTTGCATTTTTCGCCTGCGAAATGGTTGCGCCGTCGACTCTCCGTCGAAGCGGCGAGGGAAATGACGAACAAACGGAATTTTTTAGTGGGGAAATGCGACGGATGGCGGCAGGAAAGTTTTCGGTGAATTTTTGATTGTTTTGACGGGTACAAAGGCACGCTGAATTATTTACTTGGGGGTCGTATAATGAATTCTGCGGAAGATCCGCGCGTAGATTAAAGCAAATGCTAACGAAAGCGAAGGTTTTGGCAAACAAATATGTATGATTCTTCGTGGAAAATGCTAATATTTATTCTGCTCAACTAATTATTTTGCCAAGTTATTGAAAATATTTCATAATAAGCAGGAAATCCGAAGAATAAGATGCGTTTTAATAGATGCTTGCTGCGAACGATAAATTTTATTTTGAAGCTTAATTTATGCGCGCTGCGTATGACTGTATAAAGTGAGAAATTCCGTGATATAATCGGAATTTTCGGTGTTCCGTAGATGGAACTGAAGATTTTACACCTGACGTCATCCTGATGCAATAAAGCTTTTTATAAGAATATTTGGATATGAGTTACGGGGCAGATGAAAGTGAGCGATTGTGGCAATCCTTCATTGTCGCACAATATGGATTTACGTAAACTGAAAGTCCCGAAATTTAATGCAAAAACGGGATATTTATTATTCTTTGTCAAAGTAATCTAATCACTAAGAATGATGATTATTTTAGCATCTCCGGGTCTTCTTTGTGGCTTAGCAAATACGGCTTGTTGCTCAGCTAAATTCATTATACTGTCTATTCCCTTGGCGAATTTCCTTCCCGGCTCTCAGATGGTGAAATTACATACAACAAGTGAGTGTTTATTCATGTTATTATACAGAGAATAATGTTAAGCGAGCAGCTTCGCGAGTTTACATGAAATTTTGTTCAACATTATAAGGCGCAAAGTTATAATTATTTGCGACCAAGTAAACAAAAGAAACTCTCAGCTTTGATGCTAATAACATTTACGTAACTTAAGCCCGTCAAAAATAAACCAAAAGGCAAAGAAAAGTGTATTTAATTTCCTTTCCATTATACCAACACAAAGGTTTTTAGATCCTCTCATTTCGGCATTGGTGTATCAGATTATCTACGGAAGATAAGTTTAACACAATAAGCATATCTTTCCGCTGCCATTATAAATACGGCCCCAATCAACTCGCGGATACAGAGTCGCAACCGCAGCATCAAACACGAGATTGAGAGTTTCCTCGAGGGAACGCGGAGGCAGTAACGAACTTAGCCGGGGGTAACAAACCGTACTTCACGACCTCGAAAAGATTTCCATCCTCCGCGGCAGCCCACCTACTTTGAATAACGAGCTCGGCCATACGGATTATCAAAATCAATTTCGTCGGAGCGCACAGCGAGAGAGAGAGACACACACGCACACGGCACCCCCCAAAGCCAACAAATCAAAACAATGAATAATCGCCGCAATCAATCAGCTACCCTTCCCCGACTAAAGCGCGAGATTGAAAAATTTCTCCCGAAAACTGGCCTGTGTGACCCATTCAGCCGTGAAATCTCCCGATCTCCACCCGTTCGAGGAATCGTCATCCCGCTGAATTCCGTAAGCTGCGGCGCTTACAAATCCAACTGCCCGGACTCTGAAGAAAAAAAAGCGGACCGAAATCTCTCGATCTCGAGAGTGGCCGCTGCATTAGAGAAGCGGAAGATTGGCACTTCGCCGAGAAAAGGCCGGGCACGGAATAAATGTTTCGGGGATATTATTTTACATGCTCCCGGGGGACGAGTAAAAGCTCGCCTACGGCTATGGATTTGTTTGGGGATATTTCTATCTCTCTCTCTCTCTCTCTCTCTCTCTCTCTCTCACTCGGCTCTTTCGATAAAGGGGGGCGTCCCGAATAAATTAAGGGCTCGCCCGACGGGGTGGACGCGGAGATTCCTCTTCCCATTTTCTCTGCGCGGACGCGAGGAAAACTGCGCGGAGTGGCCGAAAACAAAAAGCACACACACACACACCCGCCGAGTACAGTTGCGTCTGGTCCGAGGCAGAAAAACTTCGGAGAGGGATGGAGATCGCAAGAAAAAAAGTTATTGAACGGATTCCTCTGTGTGTGCACAGGCTAAGTGCACGGTTTTTTTTTGTTTTCGATGCTTCGAAGGGCCGAAAGAGTATACTGAAAATCTGAAAATTTTTGTTTATCAAGATAAGTAAATAAAATGCACGCCCTCTTTTAACGCGTGAAACCAATGCTGCGGTTTCAATGATTCTTCCAAGAGACTTCAGCTTTGGAAAGTCAATTAAGCGTAGTATAGATTCATTTTTTTTACGATTTGGGTTTGTTTCGCCGGTGAATAATTTGGTGCGCATTAACTGCTAAATGTTTTCTGTACAAAGCTTTTATCTCTTGGTTTACTTTTTTCTTGTGTTTCGCATTGCGTTTTTTGTACTAACGATCTCTAATAAAATTTCAAATTATAGTTTCAAAACTCATGATTTGCGATGAAGATATTACAGACTTCAAAAGTTATGCAAAGTCCAATTTACATCTATTAGGGTTTACTCTATGTAGGCATCAGCATGTTAAGTTTCAAGTGCTGAAATTTTGAATAAAACATTTGCCTTATCTATAAAGTTTTAATCTAGATAAGTCAGTACACAAAAAGTTCGGCGGAGGTAAATTTTGAGATTTTCATCTTTAACAATAATTGGAAGTGCAAACGTAACACTTCCAAAAATCAAACTCCACCGCAGAAGAAAGTTTAGTTGATTTAAAAATATAAATAATGTCTGCATCGAATAGTTACCGTACTGAAATAAACTGAAGAATCGAAATTCTTTCAAACCACTATTCTATTCTCAATCATAATGGATCGTTTAAACGAAACACTGACATGACAAATACCCTTTAATCGTTTAAAAACGACTTGTAAAAGGCTCCGAAGCAAAAAGACTCGGCGGAGAAAAGAAGCGGCCTTTTCCATTGTCACTTTAGCAGCCCTCCCTCTCTCCTCGGCTTCCGTAGTATACCGCAGGGCATCCTTAAGAATGAGGAGTCCACTAAGCGTATTCCCTCTGCCACCTCTTGGGACTCTCTCCTCTCTCCCCGGCAAGAGGAGGAAGAAGACTCCTTCGCGCGTGGAGAGAACAAAGGAGGCAAACTTAACGCGTGCAGAAGAAAAACACACACGAGGAAAGAGAGAGAGAGAGAGAGAGAGAGAGAGAGAGAGAGAGAGGAGATAAAACACGGAGGTGGAGAGGAGCGCTTCGTAGGAGGAATCTCATCTGTTAGGATTAGGCGGACGTGTTTGGACAAAACCTTTGAGTCCGCCCTGGAAAACCCCTTCGACTGTCGCCGCGCCGTTCGCTTGTCAATTCCCCGGCGGGAGAGAGCGCGAGACCGGAATTTTCTGTTTTCCGCGGAGGCGCCGATTGATCGATCATTTTCCGCTTTCCTTTTTCCGCCGTGGCCCTTTTCGAAAAGACTTCATTCGAGGGGAGGAGAATCGTGGGAGGGCCGAGAGAGTGCGAGGGCCATTCACGGGGCCGGCGAATGGGTTGCTAAATGACAGTTCTGCCGATTTGGGTCGCTTTTGTTTGATTTTACGGGGAGGCTGAATCATATAGAAGCGGCGCAGAGGTGCTCGCGGGAATAATTCGTGGAAAAGCGTTTAAATTCATATATTGTCAGAGAGCTATTGTTGGAAGTTTTTCAAATCTTTTATTAAAATAAATGTAATTACTATTTTACACCGACACAAAGTCGTTTCAGGTTAACACTGTATAGGGATCACTGTTAATACAAGGAATATTTAATACCGGTATTAATTATTCGCTGTTATTGTGTCGCTTGGCGAGTACTTGATGCCTAATTAATTCGATATTAAAGCGTCAGTTTGACACGTAGAATTTGCCAATCAATGAACCAGAGGGTTGGATAGACGCTTTCAGCGAAAATACAATATTTCAACTCGACTAAGGACATAATATCGCAACAACAAATAATAATTATCCCCATTTCTTTTTCATCGAAAAGAAAAAAAAGCTGAACAGTGCATTCGTTTCCCGGCTGTCACTGCCGAGAAAAGGAATATTCGATTACCTCGTAAAGCTCCGTCAGATCTGTTACCCTGACAAGACGCGTCGTCAACGAGATACCTCCCCTCCCCGGTCCGTCGTTTACCGGGGGTTAATATCCGTCGAAATCCAGGCAAGAAATTCGGGGAAAAACAATCCGTCGGGCGAAATGCAGAGTCGGCGACCGCGAATCGGAGGTCATTACTCGGGGGGGCAACGCGATATGCAGCGTCTGGCAAAACGGCATCGCGCGCTCCGATTACGCCGCAGAGGAGTTCTCGGGTTGCCACCCCCTTCGACTTGCTCCGTCCATCCTCTCTCTCTCCCCGGGCGGCCGCTAATTAGGCACCGCAATTACGCGCGGAGGCGGCCTAATTATAATTCGCCGGACTAATATCCGCCGGGCTGACGAGGGGGGAGGAGGACAGAGAGGCGATATCGGATAATGCGCTGCTTTTGGCTTATTTTCTTTTCTTTTTTATTTGGACGGGTAGGAAGAATGGAAGGAGATATTTTTCCGCGGCCGGAAAAGAAGCTGCACGCGAGAGCGAGCGTCATTGTTGCGCGGCTCGGGATTAAAGGAGGGATGCGATAACAAGCCGTGTGCTCTCGCGAATTTTTTTAGGAGGATAATGGCGCGACGGGCTATTGTTGCACCGGTAAACGAGAGCGCTGCATATTTTAAGGGGAGTTATCTTGTTACGTGCGAGGTTCCAGGCTGCGATTTAATTCGCGTGCCGGCTATTGCCTCCGAATTGAAAAATTGTCGCTCGCGGACTGCGGACACTGAATCGGTGGACAATCGTCTGGTGCTAAAGATAATTAATAAGGTAATTTTAAATGTAAGCTTTAAGATTAATTTAATTGAATATCTAGTATTCATAATCAATTGATACATCGCGTTTTGATGAAAGGCAAAATTATTAGCAATGTTACATTAAATTGCCTATTCGATCGATTTCATATTCTTAAATGATCCCTCGTCAACTGTTATTTTTACAAATTGCCCTTAAAACTGCTGAAAATTAGCAAGTGACCAATCGCCGTAACTAATAAATATCTATATATCGGAAACTTTAAAAAAAAACGCGTCCCCCTTCCTCCAAAAGCAATATCTCTTTTGAACTAACAGCGTTCTAAATGAACAAATGGCTCGCGTGAAAACAGTCGCGAATTAATGTTGTGAGTCACCTGTCGATCGTACAAAAGCCCCATCAATAAAATCCCATAATTAATGGACCGGCCCCCGAGCCGAGAGAGGGCAACTCGCCCGATGACAAAGTGAAATCGCCGAGGTAAATAGATTTCGCCAGTGAAAGAGCCCCCGACCGTTATACCCGGACTGCGCGTACGATCGGGATTGCGCGGCAGGGGCGACGATGCCGCCGCCGCCGCCGCTGCACGTGAAACGCCGCGAATCAAAGAAGCAAAAAGGGAGAGAGAGGCGCGCGGATTGAAGCGCGCCGTGTTTGCCGCTCCCGGGGCTCGAAATTCGCCACGGAGGGGCTATAAATTATCGCCGGCTAAACGACACCGGGATTGTAATTATTTAAATGCACACCCGGAGGAAGGCAGGGACGACGATTGCAGCGAGGGTCGCGACGAGAGCCGAGAGCGCGGAGAGCGGGAGGAAAAAATTTTTGTCGATTTCAAACTTCAAAGGATCCCTGGGCCCGCAATCTTCGTGACGGGGTGTTAAATCTCCCGGTAATAACGTCCTCGAGCGCGAGGCGAGGCCTCTTTTTTTCGCCTCGGCAGAGAGGCGCTATCTTTTTCAGACGGACTTTTTCGAAGTCGGACGAGGGGCTTCGGTTTTTCTTTGGCGGATTTGTTGAATTTTCTTTCGAAATTTTAAGGTGCACAAAAAATAGAAGAAGACGCAAGTATTATTTTGAGGAGACTTTTCTGTTTATAAATAGCTTTGTCTGTATAATAAAATGGATATTTCATGCAACATTATATAGACAGATTTTATAACACGATTAATTTTCGAAGATTTTTAAAACTAAACTCCACAAAGAAATTATATCCATACCAATAACTTGCCCATTCACTTTTATAATTTGAATAGCCTCCTCACATTGTCATCGAAAAAGCGTAACTCAAAGGAACGGATCGACGCGTACGATAAGTGCGTTATAAAACTTAATCTTTCCATACCCTCGTTTTATATAAAAGCATTCATACTCGGGCATAAAGTCCGCGCAATTTTTCATTGGCCTACCATCGCAGCGGCCACTTTATATCACGAAATAAAAAGGCTAGGAAAAGCGTAAAAATCCTCCCCGTCGAATAAAATTCGGTGGAAATTCCAGCGCGGCCATTCTCTTCCCCGTCCGACGAGTCGCGCTCGTTTTATTCAGAGAGCCAGTTGCGTGTCCGAAACGTCATAATTGAAAGACGTCGGCGACGATAAAATCGGCCTTCTTATTCGGGGAGCCGCTACAAAGCCCCGCGCAGGAAGGACGGACAGTTTTAGGATCGAATAAATGCCGGGCAGGTGACTCTCGTCGCCGTATAACGAAACGTTCCTTCCTCCTCGCGGGCATTCGTGGAAATGGGCCGTGACTTCCATCATCTTTTACATTCGCGCACGCACACACGGAGCGGGCAATAAAGTCACTGGTTATACGAGCGTATAACGCGAACTCTCGCGGCGGCGCGCGAGAATGTATTTTCGGTGCGCGAAGAAAGAATGGTAATTGCTGGCGTTTTACAAGACGAAAAGCGGTGCCGTCGAGTGCCGCGCTGCCAGATATCTTGTAAATTGTCGTGCAGGCTTAGGATGGAGAAAAATTGCCGGCGTGGATTGGGCATTTTTTGGGCGCGTTGATTTGTCGACGTTCGTGGGAAGATTCGTGATTGTAACTGTTGTTGGTGTTAATTAGTGACCCAATGTCATACCTAATTTAATTGATTTGATAGATTAGTATACTCGTTGAAAACCATGGATGAATCATAGTATAAAAGTTTTTATTAAACAAACATCTATGTTTTTAGAAAATGCATGCATCAAAATTATAAAGTTACTTTCATTTTTGGAAAGGAAAATAAAAATGACAAGTTGTCAAATATAACAGTGCTCCAAATTTTTTAGGATACGCCCTAAGGGAACTTTTTCGACTGTAATAAATAAAAATTACTCCAACTCTCAAACATTGAAATGCATAAATATAAAAATATCAAATTTCTCAAAAGCATTTCCTTGTTAATTCAAGATGAATCGAAAAAAATTTTTATGCTGCGGAGAAAATATATATATTTCACTAATTTCCGCTACAGGGAAATGTCATTTATTTTTCTGTCACATTTTCGCAAAATTTTAGACTGAGGGTAAAATGGCTATTTTATATGCAAATTTTTTTTTTTCAACAAAACTTTTATGATACCTAATTTTTTTAATGCGTTTTCAGCTTTAATTTTGTTTTCGTTTATATAACAATGTTTGTTTCCTTTCAATAATACGAAAAGGTTATTTTGTCAACAAATATATAAAAAATAAAATGAAAAAATAAAAATCGTAAAAAACCTTTTTATTTACACTTTTTAGAAAATGAAATAATTCTTTTATTAATAAAAAAAATAAATTTAAATTATTTCAAACAATCCGTAGTTTCAAATATTGGCACGAATACATTGTTATTTAGAATAAACTGAAATGTATCTTGCTTTTATAAAAAAACAACGATATATTTTTATTGCTATTTGTTTTTGATCGCCAATCCTATTAGAAACTTATTATTTTCTAAAAAAGTTTTAGTAATTTGCAATTATAAAACCGAATAGGAAAGTTTGCGTAGTAAACAACATCTCTAATTTGGTTCAAAACGATAATTATAATAAAAGAACGCTCAGTCAACGCTCAGAAAGGATCTCTATCACAGCGTCCAGCAGCTTTCATTCTTCGTATCTAACCAAATAAATCAAAAGCCAGGCCATCAAACCTCTTAAACATCTGCTCCGACTGCAGAGCCGTCATTTTTTTTTCCTCATAATTGTACGAGCGACAACACGCAAAACTCGCCGACTTGAATGGGCCCATTAGTCTCGAGACAAAATTTCGCAAGCCTCCGGGGCCTTTGTTTATTCAGCGTTATTCCGCGAATATTATTATCATGTAAATTATGGCATCAATGAGCAGCGAGAAAAAAATGCCTCCTAGCCACCTCGGCGAACGCTCTCAAAGCGAAACGAAGCATCCTCCATCACCTCTTTGAGATTTCTGCCGCTACCGCCATTGTCTCGCGATTTTTTTTTGCCTCTCCGCGCCGTAATCCCACCGCGGCTGCTGCTTGGTGCGCAGCGCTTTTATCGCCGCGGTCGACCTCAGCGCGATGACGTCACGCCTGGCCGTCTGATTTCAGTGGGCGTATCGAGGAAGCGGAGTCTCGTAAGTTAACCGCTTCGACGAGGGCTCGTTTTTTGGCGATTTCTGTATGACGAGAATGAAAATCCCAGGAGAATTTATTGGGTGTCGCTGACATCGAAGCCGACTTTTCGCTTCTTTTTAAACTGGCTGCGATTTATGGTTATTAGAAAGCCATTAGATAAATAAGAGCCAAGTGAAGACATGAAGCTGTTTTAAATTTCAGCTTTTTGAATGCGCAGCGGGAGAAACCCGTTTTTTTCACCTCGATAAGTTCTTATTCCGTTCTTTTAATTGTCTTCGGCATACGTTGTACAAAGGCTATTATCGTTTATTAAATCTTCGAAGAATAATTGTATGACGACAAAAACTTTCCGCCAGTTGAAAGATTAACGTCAAAATTAAGACATTATAGCTTCCGCCGACGGATATTCCAAGAAACTAAATTCTTTTCCTCAATAAACCTCGCTCGGGAGGAAATTAAACGAGCGCACGCTTATAAAACGTAATCCTTTCAAAGAACACGTCTTTTAAAGCACCGCGACCTCAATTTCGAAATTAAATTAAAGGGATCTCGGCGGCCGAAAGGGCATGTCGCTGAACCGGAAGGCATTTTCAATTATCCTTCGCGATCAAATTTAACCCATGTTGATTCGCAAATAACCGGCGGGCTCCGGGCTGCAAAGGACATATTGATGCGAAAAATAGAAAAGCTTAAATTAATGTATTCGAGTAGACGTTACTTTTATGAGATTATGAGCGCGCCGCGAGCTGTTTTCCCTCTCCTTCCCGCGGGGAGAGTCTCTTTATTTGTCGGCGCCCAGCTTTCTTCTTCCCTCTTTGCTCCTTTCCTTTTTTTTCCTTTATTCCGCTCCTTTTTTCCCGCCCTTTTGTGTTATATCTCTCTGTCTTCGCGAAAATGTTGTTTTTCTTTTCTAACCGCAAACTTATTTTACGAGCTTATTAAGAGGATAAACAGTATATACCGACATTGGACCTTATTAAGTTTAACAGTGTTATCGTTGTTCGATTGAAAACAGTTACTAATTAAATTTCAAATGCTTTTTACGTTTTAGTATTACGTAATACTAAAACAAAAATTAAAAAAAAACTGTTTTAATTGTTGAGATTCGCACAGGAAAAAAATTGGTTAGCACTACCAAGAAAAATTTATCAAATGTAAAAAAATTAATTCATTCCATTATTCTTCAACGTAAAGGATAACCCTGAAAAAATGATTGAAACGCCGCCAAAACGAGCTCCAGCCAATTTTTTTTGCCGAAGCGCATTGGGCCAGACGATCCTCAAAAAGCTTTGAACAGCACACTTCGCCCGAATTCTTCCATCCCGCCCAGCCCTCCATTCGTCATTTCCAAATTCAATCATACATGTCCCTCAATGCGCCTAAACACACGTCTCCCAAGGACTTTAGTTTTCAATCATTCAGAGCCGTCGCTCGTCCGCCGCGTCAGTCCGATATTCTTCCCGCAGCCGCAAAAGCCGCCGGCAAATCCCGCAGGTCTCTCGGGGTAGGGGGAAAGAGAGTCGCGACGCTAAACAATGCGACGCGCGTCAACGTTCGCCGGTACCGAGTGTACACATACACGCGCGCGGTGCGTTTTAAGCCTCCCTCGGGGGGCGCCGAGGACCCTTCGACGCGAGCTCCCTCTCTCTCTCGTGTTTACGGATAATTGCGTACTTTTGCCTGGGCTCCTCTGTGACCGGCGGCTAAAGAGCCATATCTGACAGGGCCGTAACGCAATTAAGAACGTGTACTTTTATTGTCGGACCTTCGGTGGAAGCGTACATATATGTATACGCATATAGGTGCGGACGCGAGTCGCTTGGAGGAGGACGACTTGATTAAGTTTCGGCGGTGGGTTTCGCTTCTCTAACGGGCATTTTTCATGTTTCCTTAATGTAAACCCGGCTTAATGGACGGCCATAAATTCCGAGGGCCGGCGAACGATGATGTTAATTCCGGCGTTTTTCTTGCATTCGGATTGCGCCTACGCGGCTCCGGCACGGACGGGAATTAGCGGTAATTGAACATTATTCATTCGCATTCAATGTTTACCGAGAGGCGGCTATGAAGCGTTATTTGTACCGTCGTTTAGGCGCTTTTTTAAGAGGTGAGAGTTTTTTTTTTTTTTTTTTTTTGTTTCGGAACGGTGATCGCTTTGCTGGGATATGTTAATTTCATGAGGTTTCAAGATTTATTTCTGAAAAATGATCGAATCGTAATGAACCCGTAAGATTAATTATACTTTGTTTTAAATAGCTTAAGGTAGGTTAGTAAAGTACGTTGACTTTGCTTATAGACGATCTTTAACTCACTCTGAAGTACAGCAGGGACAGAATTTTATATGCAGAACACATTTTCAGGATAATTATAAGTTTTTCTAAATGTTACAACGATTTTACAGTTGTTTCATAAAATTTGATCAATGAATTTTTATTATAAATCATAAATAATCCCTTTAAAAATTTATAACCAAACGTAAGACCTGACTTCTATTCCGAGTTCTAGTATTAAAAAATAATTTTGAAACATATATAGTTACTATAAACTGCTTTAAACGTGCTAAACTGCGTTTTTTAATTTCTGCATCTCCATTACGATCGCACTCTACCGAAATAATATCTCAGTTATTTTTTTCTAAAGCCTCACCGCGCGAACAAGCGTCTAGGATTAAAGCCGCAAACGCATACCGCACGGCTAACGGTTCGCGGTCATTAAAACAAAAATAAAGGAAAAAACCGACGGAGAGCGCCACACGTGTAACGCCTCGCGCGCAGTTTTCCTAATGCGAACAATGCAGCGGGCAGACCTACGAGAAGGAAAGGACGGCCGCGTGTATGTGTGCGTGCGTGCGCGTGCAGGGAATAACGAAACGGGCGTGCATAACAATGGCGACGATTGCCGCGCGCGGCGCGCGGCCTGAAAGTTCGCAACTAAAAGCTTTATTGTCGCTATCAAAAATTAACGTCGCGCGCAGAGAGGCGGAGGCGTCGATAAATGTAGGAGAGGAGAGGAGATATATTGTCTGTAGGAATCTCGTCGGATACGCGAATGGGTATTGATCATTGTTCTCCCACAAGTAAATTTAGTAATGGTGTGTGTATATACATATACATAAGCTGCAGGCCGGGTTCTTTTCTCCTTTTCTAATGTAGCTTTGCATGGATTTGCGTGGATCGATCGTGAGAAGGTAAAAATATAAATGTGATTGCGGGGTAATGGTCACTGAGGTTGCTTATTTCTGGGCTTCGTAAATATTACAGCTTTCTTAAATCGGCCAGTGTAAAAAAAAAAAAAAAATAAAGTATAATAATCTAATTCAAAATTTGAACTAGATTATTATTGTTTATTTCTGCAAATATAACTGAATGAACAGAAAGTTTTAAAATAGTCTCCCTGTTTTTGGCTGGGTAATTAGTATCATTACACTATTTAGTAAGTACTAAAGCACTGTTTATATACTTTATACTTCACAATGTGTGAAACGACGCTAATTATTTTCATTCGTGCGGTGTTCGAACATTTAATAGTGTCGAATTTCATCTCCGGAAGCCTCTTCGCGCTACCACACATAGGAGGGAAGTCGAACGAGCAGTTTCAAACTGGACCTGGAGCAGATCAGTTAACAGTCACTATTGTTTCCAAAATTCTAAACCTCATCTCGTCCACACCAGGCGATGATTCGAAACGCAAAACTTTTGGCAACTAACGAATTTTCATTCAGACCACATGTAGTTTTAGTAATTTCAGTTTGCCGGACGATTTACACGTATTGTAGAAGATAGTTTAAGGCATAAATTCGAGAGAATTCTTTTCCGTTAGAAAATAAAATTGAATTTACTTCCAATTTGTAATTTCATAAAAGTTGAACTGTATTTAGATAATCGCATCGATAGTTTTATAAAATTTTTACAGCCTTCAAAATGTCAGATCTACTGTCGTTTATTGAATAAATATATTTGACTTTAATAAGATTAATTTGAAATTTTTTCCATTACGTACAGCAGATAATTTTCTGCTTCCAAAACTGGAGCAGCAGGTAATTTTCCGCTTTTGAAGTTCATCGCACATAAGCGTAAAAATAAGTTCATTATCTTTCGAATAATTCTCAGGCTCGGTCCTCCGGCGAATTTCTGAGGCATTTCCTCCCCTCAACGCCGCCGCAGACCTCACAGCCGACAAGCTCGAAAAAGGAAAAAAGCTCGCGCCGGAAACGGGAGAAAGTGGCGCGGCAAGAAGGCGCGGCGCATAGATCACAGATTTTCCCTGACGCTCGGCAAAAGAAGGCAAGAAGCGGGATGGAGCTTTGTTTAAAAGGAGCGCCTCGCGCATTGTGTCCTCCGCGGCGTGAGTAATAGGAGGAGACCGCCGGGAATGAATCAGAATCAAGGGAAGCCAGCGTGTATGAATGACGCGCCATTTGTAAGACGCACTTTTGCCCTCTCCCCCCCGCGTCCGGGTCCAAGGCGCGACAGGTAAAATATGGCGCGTGCACGCACGACCGTCTTCCAGAATCCCGACGCGACAAGAGAGGAGGTAAGAGACGCCCGGCTAATCAACTGATTTTCAGGATTCTTGGATGTTGGCGTGAAGGAAAACTTCATTCGAAAAGGGGCAAATTATTCTTTTTTTAATAAATCATTGTTTATATTGTTTTTTTAATAAATCATTTTTGGATTTAACAATCTCACCGTTGAATGAAAGTAATGCAAATTGTAAGAATTGATGTGGAAATATATTTTGTTTGTAATTTTAAGAATTCTTTTTCTTAGAGCAGTAAATCAGAATACAACATATTACGTATAAATATTCAAATTTTTCATCTCGCTTTTCCCGTCGACATAAATTCACTTCATAAAAGAAACCGCAAAAGCCCGACACCTTCCGAGTTCGTAGAAGACATTAGCAATTATAACTCCATGAAATCACTCGCAGACGAATTTCGAAATTTCTTTCTCCTTCCGAAGCACTCTCCATTTCCTTCTACCGAAAATGAAAGACAAACGAGAGACTCAAATGTACGTTCTCGCAAAAATTAATAAATTTATTTACAAAAAAAAAGAACCTTTATTCAACCCAAACTCCCATTCTCTTCCCAAAACAAAAATCTATTTGCCAATAAAAAGCATCGAGCGGAGCGTATCGCAATTTCTCGGAACGACTCTCCAAAAGCTCTCCGTGACTCACTCCTCGGCGCAGTTTCGCAATCTCGATTGACGCCCCAAGAACAAGACTCTCGCGTCGGCAGATAAAAGAAAAATTAGCGAAAACAAATTGACGCGCGCCTCGTTCTTTTTGCGCGTGGGACAAGAAGGCGGAAATGACCGAGCGGTATAACTCAGGCGGCGCCGCGCGCATAACATTGTCGCGGCCGAATTTATCGCGGGGCCCGCGCGCTCCTCTCTCCTCGTCGGCTTTTATTTCTGCCCGCTGATGTACGCCACCCGCGGCTGCACCTTCGAGAGAGACTCCGGGGATTCCGGGGCGTGTGTATTTCCTCGTGCGTTCTTGTTGAAGCTTTCGATTTTCCGAGATTTCGAAATTATTTTACGGAGGTTTGGTCGGTAATGTATGAGGTGAGATTTACGGGAATTCGTTTTGTGCAGCCCGTATTTTTTTGTTTTGAGAATTCAAATTTTGTTTCTTACCAATTGAATAGGTTTGCATTATAAATTTGGGTTTCTTTTATAAAAAATAAGAATTATACTGATTTAATTAAGCTGTAAAATAAATACTTAAGATGTAAATATCAACGAAATGGAGCTATTTTACATTTGTAATTCGCGGTTGTACATCTTTCCAGTTTCTGCATTATTGCGACTGCCTAATGCATTTGGATCATTTGAATGTATAATAAACATTGTTATTAGGCCAGTATATCTTGGAATAATGAAATGCAAATAGAGTTTAAATTAGAAACAAAGAAGCATCGATGCTGCAAATTGTAGGCGCTTTGTACAATTTAAGATTAATTTAAAGAAAGTCAAATTTGTAAATGCAGTTTATTGTGCAAACATAAAGTACTAAAACTACAGTTCAAATTTCGTGCAATTTTATAAATACATACCCGGACGCGAGGAAATGCAAAAATTTGTCCATTCGCGGGTATTTTTAACATTGTCGGAAGTTGCCAAACAAATGGGCTGAATATCGAGCGCGTAAATAAACATTCATTAAAAAATATAACGACCGCGTTCTCACATTTATTTGCATATTACGACAAAAGAAAGGGACTGTTTTATTTCGTTTGGTGTCTATTTACACGCGTGAATATTTTGCGCCCCGCTAATAATAACAAGAGATTGGCGAACAAAAAGCGCAATAAAGCGCGGCCGGAAAAATTCGTAATTTTTTAATGCGCATGTTTTATGGACCCAAAAATCGGGGTATCGGGGAGCGTTATATGTTACTTTTATTTTTGTAAAGGCTTTCAAAAATAACAGAGCTGTGCAAGATACTCAGTTCGCGTCGATATTATGTCAATCTTTATTTGCAGAAAAATACATACATAGGTACATCTGCTGGTTTACTTTTAAACGTGAAAACCTTTGTCTCACTCGAATTTTTCTGAGCTTTAATTCTTGAAATAATGACAAAACTATTTTGCTGATTTTTAATGCAATCTCTGCAATAAAACTGAAACACAATTAGCAGTATTGAATTAACTTAAAATTAAGTTGACTTATAAAAAGGAGCGCACGTTTAAAGTCCCTTTGCAATAATGGGCAGAAACACAATTTCAAGGCAAAAGGCCGAGGGAGAGGCGAAAAACAGAAATAAAAACGTTTACATTTGAGCTCTCGCGCGACGACGTTTCAGTATAATTGACGTTAGCAGTGAAACGCCGCGTATCGCTAAACCGGCAAAAATTTATACACGCGTGTGCGGGACAGTGCCGAGGCTTCTAATTAAAACGTCGCTCGGGAAATTTCGTTTGCGACCTTTGCGCGAAAGCGCCCCCCCCCTCCCCGTTCGCCCCAAGGATTCTCTTTATATTTCTGTTTCAAGTTACGAGCGGCAATAATTGTTTCTATTAACCGAAATGAAGCTCGTTTTTTACACCGAGCCTCGCGCACTTTGGACTATAAATTAACATATTTCATTGAGGATTTTTCGTGCAAAGCTTGAAGGTGCTTTATTGTGTACACTTTGCGGGCATTAAAAAGAATTGTTACGGTGCGGGGTATTTAATATCACATATAATTCGTGCAATTCTGTTTTAAGAAATAAATTGGAATAATAATTGTTGTAACTTTAATAATATCCCGATTAAAGTCCGGAAAAGTAGCTCAGTGTACTTTTTGCTTTGTCGCATTCAGTACTCGAATATCAATCATTTACGAAAACGATAATGAGCAACGTGGATTAAAATGAAAAAAAGGATGTAACCGACGCAATCGCGCAAACAATCGAAAGAAAATTAATTTTAATTTACATCGAAATCGAAAAAAACGTTGCATTTTCTCTGGTAAGAGGATGTCCTCCGCTTTATTTTTAATTGAAAGTTCGCATTAACACCCAGAGCAAACAGTCCCAAAGTACCAAATTCGTGTACCTAAAAAAAACTTTAATCCCTGCACTTTGCACCTCGCTTGTTTATTTAGCGTTCGACAGTGGCCACATCATGATAAAAAAAAGAGCGCCTGACAAAATCCATCCGCCCTCCGAGTCTATCAAAATCTACTTTCCCGTCGGCCCGATGCGTTGAATCAACATTTTTTATCCGCTCTCCCCCCTGGAAGCGAAGCTCTTCGACAAAACAATGCGGGACGCGCGGCAATAAACCCACCGCGAACAAGCGCGTAGACAGACACTTCAGACAGGCGCCGCGCGCAAAAAAGCAGAGCGCCGAAATTACGGGCGCGTAAGCCCCGCACAAACGTCATTACCAATTTGCCAATCCGCTTACGCCGTGATCCGCATGCAGAGGGCGTTCGCGCGGATTTCGTATGTAGCGCGAGAGCTCGATTTTAATCAGCGCGCCTCGCTCGCGAAATTAACGGCGAGGGTTGCCGCGGAAGTAACTGTAATTCGCGCAAAAACGCGTACGGGCCGTGGCGCGCGTCGTTAATGAGGCGCGAATCGGCCGGGAATAGGGGTCGCGTGCAACTTTTGCTCGCGGGCCGGGGCGAGGGACTTAGCGTCGATGATGACGGAGCGGAGTTTAATGATCGCGATAATTATGAGGCGTTGATTACACCGCGATTTTTAGTATCTTCGAGGGCCGCTTTTGTGCGACGCGAGTTTTTCTATTCCGCCGTGGATGTGCAGGTGTGCGGAGGGAGCAGCCCCGAGGGTGTTGCGTTATCATTAATCTTGTTTTAATGACGCCGAGGAATGCAGTGCGGTTAAGAATCTCCGTCTGCTTGTTATTGTGCGCTGATGTGATTTTTATATTGATACTCGTTGTGAATTGGCTGATGACCTGTTGTTTATGCATGCGAAGGGAATAATTGAGTTCTTTTTTGCGACGTAATTTCAGTTTTACGCTGGGATTCTCACTTTGAATTAAAGAATGAAGACTGCTGATTAATTATAATTGTTTACGCGTAATGTTTTACGACCAAATATTATTTACCTGATTTTTCCGCGCGCGTAAAAGCAATATCAACAAAGCTTTTTAGATTTCACGTTTTTTTTTCGGAACAATTTGCAGACAAATCAAAACGAAGGCGCACGCGACGTTTTAAAGCAAATAAGGCAAACAAGTAAGTAAGCATTATGTACGCGCTAAAAAAGTTGCGAACGGCATTTTAAAAATTCATAAAACTGTCGTAACTCCGCGGATCCCCTTACAATCTAAATCTGAAAGAAAATCCCGACAAAGCAGTTCTGCAAAGTTAACGAGATAATCATACGGAGACTCGGCAGGGCGTATTCATATTTGCAAGCGCGCCCGAAGAATTCGTCTCGGCACAAAGTAGTGCTCGCTCGAACTCTCCTTAACTCTCGCGAACGGTGTACAACGGCGGTACGCGCGGCCGGGGGGAGAGGGTTGTTGCAGTCTACTCCCGGCAAAGTACAGCAAGTACTTCAAGCCGTGCAGGCCTTCCTCCCGAGTAAAAGTGGCATGAGCACGGCAAACTTATTGACATGCAGCGCCAGGAATGGGACCAAGTCTAGGCTGCCAGCTTAGCAAATACGCCGGGAAAAGAATAGCTATATTTTTAAGGTTCCTTTAGTTACATCTGTTTGCTTGTACTTTAAATTTGGTAACTTTTTTGTCGAGGTAATAAGGTGTTTTGTTAAAATGTCAATTAAGAGAACTAAAGTATTTGCAAATTTTTGTTGTATAACTTTATACATTAAATGTTTGATAAATAATTTTAAAACAGCCAGAGTGAGATTAAAGTTAAATTTACCCGATAAATTATTCAAAAATAACGTCTATGTATCTAATTGTATATTGTAAATATAAGTTAGCCTAGATTTACACGCACTTAAAAATTAATACAGCTTCATTAAGTTATCTAGATCTACTTTGCCTTGAAACTATACATCTGTTATTAAGCGATGTTTCTATGACTGCGAAGCGAACCCCTGTAGAAATTGTAACTAGTTCCTTGTACTACAGAACAACTTGAATTTCAAGGGGAGAAAGCGTTTATCAATTTCCAAAAAAGAAAGTATGCTATTTAAAAACCGCTGCCAATTCATTGGGACTAAGCTTCCTCCTATTTAATTAATTATTTATTTTTGTATTATTATTTTATTTTTCTATGTCCATTTTAGAATTTAATGAACGGCAAACAAAATTTAAATAAAAATTTTGTTCTTGGAATATATAAAATCATAAAAAACACATACAAATAGGCTTTGTCTTGTGATAATAATTCACAACACTCACTTTAACAGGTGACTTAAAAGCGCTGCGTTTACGCGCCTAAGCTCCCCTAAACAATTTGCCACTTTCACTGCTCTCAATCTCCAAGACTTATCTCCGCCAGCTATTTATAAACGCTCGAAAAAAAAAAAAAAAAGAATACGGTACAACGGCTAAACGGCACCTCGGACCAAAAAGAAAGCCCGGCGAATTGAATCCTCACCCTCCCGAAAAGACACAAGAAAAAGCAAAGCTAAAGATTTGTATAACGCAAGAAGAAAGCAGTCCTCTCGCCCCCCATAAATTATTAGCGCGCGCCACACAGAGGAGTCGAGCGAGAGAGAGAGAGAGAGAGAGAGAGAAAAAAAAGAAGCGCTTAATTTACATGGCGGGGGTGCCTCCCCCCCCCCCCCCCCCCCCCCGAAGGAGTAAAATAAGAAGAGGAAGCCGCTATGCGCTCCTCGCGACAAGCCCGAAAGAAAACGTTGACAAGGGAAAGATGGTCCGGGGCGTAGAATTACGGGGCTCTCTTACATAATAAATTGTTCGCGCTCGGAAGCGTGCACGCATACGTACTCCACGTCTGCATGGAATCTGCCATTTATCAGTGTCGCTATTCACCCCCCTCCCCCGCTTCCTCCCTCCTTCAGATATAGCGGAGAAAATAAAATCTTCCCGGAATACATCATTTATAACTCGACAGTTGGATGGCATCTCCCTCTCTCTCTCTCTCCTCGTCGGCGCGCGAGCCTTTATTTTCCCCGCGACTTGCCTCAATTTCGCACCTACTCCGAATTTTTGAGGAGGAACTTTCGACAATGCGTCGGCGCGCTCTCTTTTTCTGCCCCGTGGAAAAAGTTTCGCAGCTTCGTCGACTGTGCACCTCCGCCCCACCCCCCTCCGCGTGGAAAACGAACGATTGTTCTTCCGGCGAGAGCGCTGTTCTTCTTGCGGACAATATTTTCAGATTTCCGACTGCGTGAGCCAGAATTCGATTGAATAGATTATTGTCATTGTGCGCGCCGCGGCTTTTGTTGCTGTTTGTATGACAC
>UCOL01002122.1:0-28380 GCA_900474335.1 Ormyrus nitidulus
TATGTATAGTCGTCACATGCTAATATATATTTGAAAAAGTATTGCACAATTAAAATACAAATAAATCTTTTATTTAATAATAATAATTAATATTAAAATAATCTTAAAGAATCACAATATACTTTTCAGTAGAAATTAATTTTTGGCTTGTAAAGCAATCATTTATCCATTGACTTTTTAAAACTAGAATCGATTTCTCACAATTTAAATTTTTTAATTTAATTTCGTAGTCTTTTAAAAGATCTGTAGAAACTTCATCATTTAAAAATATGTAATTGATGCCAGCGTTCAATTCTTCTTCAACTTTTCCGCACATAGCAGTAAAATAATACTTCTCAACATCATCTTTGTCGTGAAATAAACCAGCGATTCCACGAAATACTGAAAGCGGCGAAACCTCATCTTCAAAAATAAGTTTATCCAATTCTTTCATTTTTGAAACTGGTACTTCGTTGTCTTTGGCCTCCTGTTTTTAAAACGCATTCATTTATGATCAAAATTTTTTATATAAAAATATTTTAAAAAATCAGAAAGTTACCAATTCTTCAGCTTTTTTCATAGCTCGTTCAAAAGCTTCTTCATCTACGTCTTCCTCGTGGTGGTCCCAGTACTGGTCGTACAGCTCTGCTAATCTGCGTTCTGTTGCAGGACGCATCGAATATAACTCCCAAGGATAAAACTCTTGAATTTTACCCAGGTTTTCTTGTTTCGTGGCTCTTTTTAGCCACGAAACACTTGCAATATCATATTTTTTGCTTGATATTTTAGTCTTAGCTCTCAACTAAAAATAATTTAATTTTTCAATATCAATTAATAATACGTTTGATCTGATTTTTTTTAATCATCGCACTGAGAAAAATGCAGGATAAATTTTACTATTTTTCATTGTAGTAATTTTAAATACTTCATCAATTGTATTATATCAGACAGTAAAATTTACATCCTTATTTTTTTCAGTGCACTTTCCAGCGCAATAAACCTACCGTTTCGGGATCACCGACAATCACGCAGAACGTATTCTCCCCAGGATTGGACACTACTTTGCCCATATGCTCTTTAATAATAACAGATATTTCTTGTGCGCTAAGCTCTGCGTTGCCGTTGATCACGTTGAACTCCTTGCCGTCGAACAAGCGCGAAACGCGGGTGACCTCGAGCGTCCTGTCGACGACGAAGTCCTTGTGCACCGTCGCAGTACAAGTCGAAGTTGCGACTCTGGTTTTTCGAATTTTCGTCGGCCTCCTCTCCTCCTCCTCGTCGTCGCTGAGCGCGTCCACGATGTCCGGCTTCAGTTCTCGCTTGATGGTCAATTTTTGCACTGCCCCTCGGCCCTGTCAATTTTGATATGTTTTGTGAGTGCGAAGCTGGGGTTGGAGATAAGCGGTTTACGGAGAGTTATTCGAAATTACTTTAATCAAAGACATGAATTCACTCTTTTTACAAGTGTCGTACCAAGGCTTGTCGAGCCTCACTTCTAAAACTCTCGGGAACCTTAAGCAGTAACCCAGAGGGTAACCTGCGGATTTTATGATTTCCGTCGCGCGCAGTTTCAAGACTAGAGAATTCTTGGCTGAAATCCACAGATCAGGCGGTTCCGACTACAAAGAATGAAATGAAATTAAATCAAATCTCTGCGAAACATTTAATTCTAATACTTTAGCAATTGTGAGTGAAATTTACCCTGGGAGCATTCATTGCAGCCGGCTTTCGGTCCGTAAAATGAGGCTTGTACCGTTTTTGTATCAGCCTCAGATCGTCGTCGCTGAGACCGGAACTGACCCTGACGACGGCCGAGAACTCGGAGGGCAGGCCGTTTTTATTCGTCGGCTCGTGGGCCACTCCGACGAGAAAGCTGTTGAGCATTCCGATGTGTCGACCTTCCCCGTAATAACCGCCCATAATCAGTAGATCCAAGTCCTGCACGAGGCCGTCGGAATACTGGAAGGTAGATGTTTAATTGGTGACATGTTTGCATAATATTTGTAACCAATTAGTGGCTTGAAGAGCTTTAATGATGAGAATATTGAGCAGAGAAAAAAAGCAATGCTAAAAATAGGTTTTTTAAATTTATATTGGTTTAAGAAACTACATTTTTTCATTATTCTTTTTTTTAACTCTTTCAGTCACACAATAAATTTAAAAAGTAGCACTTTATACACTATGAATTTGTTTCTAAACAAAAAATAACAACTCACCATTGTAGTCAAGAGACTTAGAATTTAAACATTTAAAAACATAAAAATGTAAAAAATGAGGGAGTTTACTCAAAGAATGAAAAATACAGCGGAGACAACTAAGGGTTGAACCAAAAAAATAATCTCATTTTAATGCACGCAGACGATTAACAACAAACAGCGAGCGCTCAATTTCAAACGTACACTTTAGCTCTTACTCTCGGCCGCGCGAAAGCACACAGAGTGAGTCATACCTCGGCTTTGATCTTGAAGCAGCCGCTCTTCTCGCGAACGTTCGGCTTGTAAAAGCCGTCGCGCCTTTTGATAACGATGCCCTCGTCGTCGTTCTCCACCGCCTCCCTGAATATTTTGACAAGTTGATCGCTGGAAGAGAAGCGGCGCAATTAGCTTTTGCGAATCCACCACGACTGTTTCTCTTTCATTAATTGTTTTGACTTTTTGATTATATATATATATATATTTTTTTTTTTTGTAAAGAGAGATTTTGTAATTGAAATTTTGTTTTTAAATGAGTATTAAAAAAAAAAAAAAAAAAGACGAGTAAAAATTCTTCCAACTTCTATTAGTTTTTAGTAATCGAAATCTGAACAGGTCAGAAAATACGTAAAACAGTATTCCCTACACTTTCGAAACGAGGCTGTTCTTGCACAGCATCAGCACGCCGGTCTTCTCCGTGAAAGCGGCCTCGAGCCTCTTGAGCCTCTGAAAGTAGGGCTGCTCGAGGAGCAGCTCGTCGTTGTAGAGCAGAATGTCGTAGGCGACGAAGCAGGGCTGGTGCTTGCTGTCCGCGCCGAGCTTCTTCACGTCGTAGTTGACGCCCTTCGAGCCGAAGCTGCGCCGCTCCTTGTGCCAGCCCATCAGCTCGCCGTCCAGGATCGCGGAGCGGCACGTCGGGCTCAGCAGATTGGCGATCTCGGTGGTCAGGAATCGGCCTGCGGAGCGGAGTCGGGGAAAACGGTTGGATTATTAGGGAGATTGTGAGGTGACGAATTTAAAGTTGGGGAGCACTGACAATTCGGAATTTTGATTTTATTCGTCGAGACACTGAACTCAAATGTTTGAATTAAAGATCGAAAGATTCTTTTGCAATTCGTGCGTTTGGGCGAAGGGACAGAAGGCTCAATTAAATAAAATAAACAAAGCAATTAAAAACAGACGATGCAGTAGACTTTATTCTCTTAATTAAATCGGTTCAAGTAGTTTTTCATGACTTCCTCGTTTTCTATCATTGCTTTAAACTGTAATATGTCACGCGCGTTAGCAGCTGCTTGGAGTTTCAGGTGCATTACAGCGTCTGAACTACTTTGGGCTTGTTCTTCAATTTTGGTCACACATCTCATGAGGCTTTGAAACTTTGCTCCTACCGATTCCAATTGTTCGTGCAGACTATCTACTGTGATTCTCAAGGCGCAGAATTGCAGGAACATGAAGGTCACCAGACCCATTGCGACGCCCGAAAGTATCATAAGTATAAAATAGTCCAGCATGTTATTTAGGCCGTCGTTGTTTTGTTCTTCGCAAGTTAAGTAGTGTTTTGTGGGTCGAAAATCGTTTTTGAATTTCTTCTGCTGAATTGATAACTTTGAATTTTCCTTTCAGAATTTAAATTCTTTGATTTTCAGCCTAAGAAAATATGCAAAAGTCTTGTTAAACTTTTCAATTATATACTGTTTACGAGGTCTAATTACTTTGATATACAGCTGAAATGTCGCAATCGACGTTTTCCTTAGTAGAAGTTTAAAGCCTAACGTCACTGACGTAAACAAAATCTCTGGCACAATATTCTTAGACGAAACTTCTTATTACTAACTATTTTTATTACGACTGTCAAATACTTGAACCTTCTGATTAAAATGAGTTTGTAGTAAAAGCTAAAATTTTAAAAACTATTGACAATAACGTAGAACAACACGCATAAACAAAGACTGAAACGTAACTGCCGACTTATCGCTCGTTTCGAACGATTCTCGAATTGAAAACATTTAAATTGTCCCTCGTGTTATTGTTCGCCACAATCTGAAGCCTTATGAATTGTTTCTCAAATATATTTAAAGGGCACATTCCTATATTTCTGTACCTTTTCGAAAAAATCCAATACCCAATACTGCACTATTGCAAATTTATCTTTTCGATGCACAAAATACCTAGCATAAAAAACAAGGTGTTTTAAAAAGTTTGATAATAAGTCAAACAGCTTAAAAAACTCCAATTTCCATATACACACAGAGTATACTTGTTACCATTAAAAAAAACTTCCTAAATTCAACCGAATTACGCATCGGCCGATCTCCTCTTTGCATTTCAGCAAAGCCACGCGCAAGCAACAAGCAATCGTCACCCACCTGACTCGGCGGTCTCCCCGTAGCTGTGGTTCCCGGTGATGTCGTATCCCTGCCGAGTGAAATACTTGAACCGTCCGTCCTTGAAGTGCAGCTGCGAGCGCTCGCCGTCGTACTTGACCTGCACGTAGAACTGCTCCCCGTCGACGAACAGCCGCGCGGCCTGCTCGATGCGGAACCGCTCGAGCAGCATCGGCTTCACGTGCGAGAACAGCGAGACCTCGATGCTCGGCTCCGCGCCCTGCTGATCCGAGCCGGCGAAGCTCTCGCAGACGCGGCGCAGGTCCGACGTCACGTTGAACAGCTCCTCCGCTCGCGGGTGCAGCGCTGGAAAAGTCGATTGGGACTTTGTTCTTTTCGGCGGGGAGGGGAAAATTCGGCACTGATAAATTGGCGCACCTCCGGGGAAGGGGAAGAGCTCGAAGAATTTTAGTTTAAGTGTATTATTAATTTGCATACGAGCTTGTCTCTTAATTTTTTAAAGGTACAATAGTACTTGTTAATGTAAAACTTTTCAAGTATGGAACACTGTTCACTGAGAAAACAATCTTGTAACAACTGCAATTGCTGTTAATTATAGAATTTTCGGTTAATTTGACAGAATTTTCTGTTAAATTAACAAAGTTTCTATTAAATCAACAAATCAATGCAGAATCAATATAAAATCAATATAGAAATTATGTCAAATCAACCGAAAATTCTATTATAATTAACAGAAAATGCGGTAGTATCAACCACATTTTTTTTTCTCAGCGTATAAAATCCAATTCTCACCTTCAAAAGCCTTCCTCTGACTCAATCCCAGCTTCAGATCCTTGAGCAGAAGTCGCGTCAGCCACTTGAGTTCTATCTCACTGATCTTCTTCATAAACGACCGAAAGACCTCCTCCTTGCTCTGCTCCGAATTCTTGTGGCTCTCGGCGACATTGTCGAGAAACTTGTTCACCTCCAGGATCGTCAAGCTGCTCTTCTCGTTGCTCTGCAGTCGGAAGTTAACAAGCTGAACGACCTGCTCCGCAAAGTCCTCGACTTTGCCGATCGCATTTTGCGGGTTTCTGCAAAATGTCAATTTAGGTTTATCCGCTTTAACGCGCGTCAGTCGACTGAATTATTTAGTTACTTGTAGTTCGACAGCCTCCTCGTGCTGTCGCTGTTCTTTCCGAGGCAAAATACGCGGACGTATAAGCTGCGCAGGTTCTTCGTTCTCAGACCGTAAGGACCCCTTTCGCGTTCCAGGCTTGGCAGGATCAGACGATATATCGGGTACAGCGAGGTGTCCTGGAATTATATTTTTTTTTTGTTAGATACGATTGTCGTCCAATTTCTTGCTTTACGTATGATTCGCGAGAAAGAAGAGGCGAGGAATAATTACCTCGTCGGGATGTTCGGCTTTGAATTTGCTCGCGTAAGCATTGTACTTTCTTGTGAATTTTTGTAATACCAACAACTTCTGTGCACCCTTTGATTTAGCTATGTCTTCGAACAAAAGGCACAGATCTTTAAACTTGATTTTAGACTGCAGCAGTTCAGACATGTTCTAGAACAAAAACAGTTTACTTTTTAACCTTTTGCCCATAAAATAATTGTAATATTATGTTTTTTGGGTATCGGAAAATCTGAGGAATAAATAAAATAATTGCTGTGTTTATTTAGACTTATGATAAGGATTATTATCATTTTTATCTGAAGTTTACTTATTTTTATATTTAATTTTATAATATCAAATAAATCACGTTTTTACTCTCATATTTAATGGAAAATATAATCCACGCGAATGTATTTGTGGAATGAATAATTTTCATTATAAACGAGTAAATAAATTAAAATACATTTGAAAGGCAAAAAATAACAAAAATGTGTAATAATAAATATTTATAAGAAAAACGAGTAAAATTTTATAAAAATTAATTTATTATATAAAATCTAATTAATTTATTACAATATATCTTTTGGATAAGTAAACTTATCCTTTTAACAAACTATAAATAGAAATAAGTAGAAAATTTATACTTAAAATATATTTCACTTAAAATTAATATAACTGTATAAAAAATGTACAAACATTCACACAGATATTTACAAGCTTTGAACTAGATTTTATCTTCTAATTCCATGCGATTTATTTAAAATTAATGATTAACTGGCAATAGTCTTAATCTAAGACACCAGTCAAAAAAGTGAAAACAATTACTAAATGTGTTCTGATTAGAACTCATTTAATATTCTGGCTGGGACAGTCGGATATCTCATACTTATATGAATATCAACGATCGAGCGATTTAATTTTACATCTTTAATATTTCTATTAAATGGTAATATAATTCTCGAGGTACATCCTAGCCAACTGATGATTCTCGGCTTGCAAGTAAATCAGATGAAGATTGAAGGCGGCCTCTTTCCTCAAATCGAGCAGATTCGAGTTCTTCTCAACGAGCTCCGGTGTCGGCAATTCCAGGACCTGCTTGTAAAAGTGTATGGCACTGGGTAACAAACCAAGTTGGTGCAGTGACCGAGCCATGTTGTAATTCGCTTCTTGCAAGCCCTGCTCGCCGCGCAGTTTCATGTAATTCTTCATGAAGGCAATTGCTGAAAAGTACAATTTACAAGATAAATATCATTAAAGGGAAATAATATTTTATGATTCATTCATAAGTGAATATTGAAATCTTTTAAAAAATTATACGCTGTTTTAAATAGACTTAATTTCAAATTGTTTCAATTGTTTCAAACATTTTTAAAATAATTTATTCGTTCGAGAGTAGAATTTCAACTTTCACGTATTAAATTTTATAAAACTTCATTTTATTGAACCTCACCTTGGACTACAAGCTGATTCTTTTTGGAAGAAAATTTTTGACAAGCCATTTGTAGTAAAGTAACTGCTACAAGCAAAGCCAAGAGTGCATTCGGCTTCACTTTGAATAGCGATACATAATCGTTCAAAGCGTATTTGTACGTTCCAGAAACTAGACAATTATTTGCGTGCAAAATATGCAGGTACGAAAATGCATCCTCTTTTCCAAGCTGCCTCATCATGAATCTATTGTGTCTTGAATCCTCAGCTCTCTGAACAATAATATTCAACAAATTCCAAGACTTAGACCTCTTGCGACTCCTAACAAGCTCCCTCACAACATTGAACCCGTCATACGAGTCATTGTTTCTAATACATGATATCAGACATAGGTACATGATGTGATGGTTCTCGTTGGCGAACCTCTTGGAGGTAAGTGCAGTGAAGCAGATTCTCTGCAATAAGCCGTGCTTCTTGAGCTTGCAAGCAATGCGACACATTTGCAACAGCAGAGAGAATTCCTGCTTGTGAGTGGGCTCGTTATTCGTCGAGAAAGTAGGCACATTATCATCCTGTAGTTGTTCACCCCTAGACAATCTGTCTCTGTGGAGGATCTCCATACGCTGCCTGACGCCGCTGGTTCTGCTGAGTGCAGTCAACTCGAGCTTAGATCTAAGAGTGACACAGTGCCGCGAAAGCAGCAGCATACCAGACTGGAAATATTCGTTGTACCTGCGCACCTTCAACAAAAGTTTCGTGCGCTCGTATATCACACCCGGGTCGAGCACATCTATTTCCGGATCTTGCTTTAACACCTGCACGGCCTTGTTGAATTGACCCTTGAGCTTGTAGAGCTTAGCAAGCTCCATACGAGCACCGAGGTGCTGAGGGGATAGTTTTCGCACTATCTCGTACGACTTGATAGCCTTATTGTAGTCGTGGCAGCCCACCCAACACTCGGCATGGCGTAGCCACACAGCTGCCAGGCTAAAGTTCTCGCTGTTGACCAAAGGCTCGAGGAGAGTCAGTGCACGGTGGAATTCCTTTTTACCCATGAAAGCCTCTGCCACGTCGAGAAATAAATCTCCGGATACTTCAACATTTTCTAGGGCTTGGAATTTTGGTATCAAGGTGTCCGCAATGGTTATCTCGTTTAGCTCAATTAAAGAAATTATGCATTTGGCTTTTAAGTCAACTGCAAAGTCGTCCGGAATGTTACAGAGTGCAATGGTTCTGGACTGGGGAGTGCAACTATTCGTGTCTGCAGATTCACTACTTAAATTTATGTATTCAATCCATATTGAGGTGTATTTTGTGAGAATGTCCAAGCAGCGATTAAATTGTTTCAATACTATTAAAAGCTCCGTCATGACGTTAACTTCTTCAAGAGTTACCAGCTGAGGGCACTTTTTAAAGATATTGTCCATTCCCTCCAAGGCTACCTCATACATATTCTCTTGCATGCAGCGCTGTGTCAGTAGCTTTGCATACTTTAAAATGTTTGGTCCATCTTCTGGTCCCAATTGATGAAGCAACTTTGAGTAGGCACGAATAAAGGCTTTTCTGTCTCCATATTTTTCCTGAAGCTTAGCCCGAGTTTCATACAATTCAATATCTTTTGGACTAGCTTGAATTGCTTTGGAGTAACAAGTAAGAGCTTGTCTCAAATTTCCAGCTTCTAGTGATGAATTAGCCAATCTAACCCACTGTTCAGAGTCTTTAGGACTCAAATGAGCTGCTATCAAAGCAAATTGTAAAGCTTTGTCTGGCTGATCATTTTCGTAAATCATTGATAGAGTATGAAAAGGCTCTGGAGCGTTAGGTACCTGTCTGTAAGAAACAAATATTATAGATGCAATACTTAAAAATAAATATTAATGCAAATAAATACCTGATTATCTCCATGCACATTTGTGTAGCTAATTCAGCTTCTCCTCTTGCATATCGTAAGTTTGCTTCACCCATGAGACCCTGTAAAGCTGCAGGAAGATTCTTTCTGGATCGTTTGGCACGAAATTTAACAATCTTTTCAGTATTTTCTTTTTGAACTTGAGTATCTACTTCAGAAGTTGATGAATTTTCAGTGATATTTCTGAAAATATTAAATATTTATACAACATTGTGAAACCAGTTATATCATAGGTATTTACTTACCTAGCTTCAGCCTCTTCTGCTTCAATTTCAATATCTTGATCTACTCTCACAGCGAATTCAGAAAACGTTAATTCACCATTTAGAAACTGTTTGGTCAACATATCTTCTTCTTCAAGTGAAAGTACATTTTGCTCTTCTATATCAGAGACAGCTTCCTCAGTTGACTGTGTGCAGTCAACTATTTCTACAGTATTTACTAATTGTTTTGGTATTTTATCAATTTTTATAGCCTGAGCTTCTACAAATTCACCCATATCTATGTTGTCTATGGATGATACATCCAATTCTTCAATTTCCACTGGAGCCAACACCACAGTGTCGTCCATAACGAAGGACTCTTGAGACACAACAGACTTAGATTCATTTAAAGTTTGTTTATGTCCATCTACTGGCTTTGAAGGTGAATCCATTTTTATATTCTTCTATTGAAATAATCTTGATTATTTGATAAACTGAATAAACACCACTTTAATTATAATCACTCTCGCGAGACTTAAAATAGGTCTAATTATATAAATATTTTTCATGCAAATTACTTTCACCAAAAATAGTGCATGTTTATTGAGGTACATAAAAAATATTTAAACAAATTTTAATTTTTAAAAAACGATGCATAAATAGTAAATGTACTATTTGTATCTTACAAAACAATGTAGCTTTTATAGGCTATTAATTTTGTTTTTAAATTTAGAAATTTTCACCACCATCAAGTAAACTTCAAATATTTAAATTAAAATAATACAATTAAATAGGTTAAGTTACGTATTTAAATTGTTAAATTGGAATTTACCTTGAAATCTAATGCTTTAAAATAAATATGAGCATTCGCAATTCTAAAATCGATGGAGCTTCTTCTCAATTCTCATAATCCTTTTGAACTTTTGAAGACATCAGACTATTACATTTGCATCAGACTTGATTCACGTCTGAACCTGAACAGCACCGTCTGCAAAGCACGATAGCAGCCGGGCTGAGTGCAATGTTTTGATATTTTTTTTGTATTCTCAACTGTGGCCGTGACGTCATAATTCGGTCTTTTCAAGTGTCATACAATTGGTCAAGATTTGAATTTAAAAATGAAAGCGCCACGATTTAAATTCTATATCATTAAAAAAATATAAATTTTTAATTATTTTAGCAATTTTCTTTTTTCTTATAAATAATATATATTAATAGTACATTAATTATTATTTATTACAAATTATATTTCATTTATTTTATATAAAAAAGTTTTCTATACTTATTTTTAAACAAAATTAAAAATTGAAACAAAAATGTTAGGGTTTGGCGAGCGGAGCGAGGTACCCCCAGCCCCTCGCCTCAGTACGCATATTTTTGATGTGTGTATAGATTTAAAAAAAATTTACACCTCTATCATTGAGTACCAATGCAAATTTCGAAATTTTCATCGTTACAAAAAACTTTTTCTTGAAGAATGCGAAAACAGAAGGTCGGTGTTATTAGTTTATTAAAAAGTAAATTGCTTTAAAGGTTTTTTTAAGGATTTTGAAAGAATTTACAATTATAATTTTCCTAATAATAAATTTATTAATAAAATTTATTTATTGTTCACAGTTTCATATCAAATATTTCAAACATTCTTTATTTATTACATACAAATTTTTCATTCATAATACAATAATTACAATTTTGTAAATAATTGTAAATAATAAATCCAAGTTTAAAGTATATTTTAAAAAATATCAATAAAATAAGCTATGAATACCAGAGTATCTTTGATTATTATTTATCTTACAAAATCGAATACAATTTTAGCGTCAATTATGTTTCTATAAGATTATAAAAGCATAAAAATATTCTTTCCATCGTCGGTTTGCAATAATTTTTATCGTAATTAATATTTTGTCAATCCTATTTTAAATGATTATGAATAGTTTCTTCTTCCACGATTTAATCAAGCTTGAAGTCATGCATAAATATGAAGCTCGCACAGTATAATAGACAAACATGTGTAAACTTAAATAGTGACAATAACAATGATAATAATAATGAAAAAAACACGAAAATAGGAAAGGCTTTCATCATTAGTACAATCATAATTATTCCATAATCATTTTGTATAATAACAATGAGAATTGAAGATAAGATAACAGACTAAAACGTACAACAATATCGCAACCCACGTTACAAAAAAGTATGCTAGTATTTTTCACGGCAAAGCTGTGAATTCAAAATGCCAGAACACTCCGAGGCTACGTTTTACGTTTTGGTTTTGATTTGTGTCGCCGACAAAACGGTTTCGCCGGCCGGTTTTGCGCGAGCAATTCTCCCGTCCTGCACGACGTCTCTTTGGCAAAAATATTCGTTGTGTGCTTTCCAAGCCATCGTCAAAGTAGCATTAAATCAGTCGTTAAAAGTAATCGATAAAAACGGATTCATATAGTAAAACTATTTGTAAAATTTAATGCTGCCGTAACAAAGGCACTCGGCAACGAAGACTCTTGCTTATATTACAAAAATATCCTTAACTACAGAACAATGATTCATAATTCCTAGGCTACGTCGTTATTTAAAAAAAAAGACTGCTTCGTTGTCGAAATCTCGACTATCTTTAGAGTTTAAAGAAGTCTATTCAGCAATATACTCTCGAAACGTTAAAAAGTCACTTTTAGTCAAAAATAGTCTTTGTAACTAGTCACGAGTACGAACGGATATGCAACGAAAAGGGGACAACATCTCAATTCCTAGATGATTGCTTTTCGCCTGTATATATATATATAAAAACATCGAAATAATGTTTATTCATCAGCTAAACATATCGGTTTGATATAAAGAAATCACTCGCAGCACATTTATTTATTCCGGATAGCGTCGCGTCTGCTGGTACGAGGGATCGGTGAAGTATCTCGCTGGCGATTGGTTCAGATTGTGCTGAGATCGGCTGCGTCGGTAGTCGCCCGGGTACATCGTCGTTGGCCTGTTGTTCCTGCCGGAATTGAAGTCCGCTCCGGGATAATCCGGAGGCGGGGCTTGAAATTGCGACATGCTGTGGAGCATCCCGACCGACCTTCTCCAGTCCTCGTAGCGCGTTCGGTTCTGGTCGTCCTGGTCCTCCTGTCGCTGCTTCCTCCTGCTCTGGGAGGATCCGCTCTCCGTGGAGTTGCTGTCCTCGCTCGTACCGAGTCCGAGGTCTCGATCTTCCAAATTGGCTAGGCTGACGACCGGAGTGGCGTCTTTGCCGTTCTGATAGAAGAGGGTGGGGTGTGGTATCACATAGGGTTGAGGTAGCTTGGATACCCCTTTTTCTTCTTTGTCATTGTCGTCCTCCTTGTCGAAGTTCGTGCAGGAGCCCGGTCCAAAGAGGGAGAGCAGAACCGGCAGGAGGAACAGTCCGTGCATAGCACCGATGAAGATCACCAGGAAGACCATCTTGAAGAACACCAAGAAGATGTAAGTCCCGGCGAGTAGCAGAGCCACCAAGCCCAGAATCGTCGACAGGGCTCCTTGAACAATCGGCAAACCGAGACTGTAAAGGCACTCCTTGACCCTCTCGTCCGGTCTCTTCTTCTTCGAGCTCATGTACGCGTAGCAGATGTGGGCGGTGAAGTCGACGCTGAACCCGATGCACATGATCAAGTTGATCATGGAGATGCTGTCCAGACTGACGTCCCACAGGGCCATGTATCCAGCCACGCCGCACTCGATCGAGACGATGCAGAACGCCACCCAGAAGCAGCATATCACGTTCGGTATAAAGATGAAGGCAATCAGCATCATGGTGAGAGCGCCGTAGATCATGCACTGGATGCTAGTCGGGCGTACCAGCTCGAACTGGTCGAAGAAAACGAAGTAGGGATGGAAGACGCTGGCGTTCAGAGGCGAATCGGTGCAGATCTGTCGAAGCTCCTTGACCATGTCCTTCTCCATGTTGGTCCCGCTGATGTTCACCGCCTGGATGAGGAATCGACTGGCGATTATGTGCTCCTCGCTCTCGTCGAACCTCACGTCCAGGGAGAAGGTGCTGGTCGGGAAGAGCCAGACCTCCTTGAGCGCGTGGATGAAGGTCGACTCCGTGCTGATGGTCATGTTGACGTCCTCGCCGTCCTTGCCCACGTAGCTGAGGAAGCTGCGCAGCCAGCTCTCCGTGTAGATCGGCTCGCTGATGTACTTGGACGACTCGAGGGTGCGAGTGAGGTTCTCCATTTGGTCTTGGATCAGCGGGTCGCTGTAGTCGTACTGGCCGCTTACTATGACCTGCGGGTAAAGGTGGCGATTTAGTGACATGAAAATTGTAACAATATTTCTATTGATTTAGTGTTTTTAAGGACTGATATAAACTTTCAAAGTTTTAACGCAGACCGAAGAAAAGTGAATGTCATTGCTAAAATTGCAGTAAAACTCTTGGAAAAAGTCCATTTACGAATTAAAAAGCAGGCAATAAGTGGAGTTAGCCGACCGAATTGAAATGACCATAATCAAGCGAGCAGTTAACGTACAAGCGATTTTCCATTACGGAGAACAGGCCGTTAAACGCGCATAGCCCCCGACAATCATCGATCGCTCTCGTATATTGCGCAAGTCCCTTGCGTTCAAAGTAAAAGCGCGTCGGCGATCGTTTTTCCCGCTCGGGCGAATCGGAGAGGAGCTCCAAATCGCTCCGAAACTGCGTGCTCGCGGAGGCGCGGAGCTTACGTAAACGTCGCCGCGCGGTCAAAGCTCTCCGTCGCGGACTTCCCGCGACGGAGGCTTTCACGCGTTCCTTTGGTTCGACGAAAGAAATCGACGAAATCGACGCCGATATTGTCGAGCGCGCGGCTTTGTCTCGAGGAGAAGGCAAATTTCCTTTCTCAATGAGCGCAACTTCCGATGTTCGCGTATATATAGCCGGACGACGACTCGGCCGAGAGTCTCGGTCGCTCGAGTGAGGATTGTCATTTTTTTATTGTGCGTAATCGTTACTCAGAGGCATGATGCGCGGGTCTTATATATATACGTTGGTCTCTAACGCTATTATCATCTCGGTGTCGTGCGATACTTTTTTAGTGTTCTAATAATGAGCGGTTGGAAAAGGGGATCAATTGCTATGGAATTACGTTGAAGTGCCTTTTGCAATTTATTATGCAAATGGATTTCGAACGAGAAATTTTAGCAATCAGAAATTTCAATTTGATTTAAAACCAATTTCTGCGATAATTCGTTAATCCGCAGAAAAGTAAACGAAATTCAGTTGCGAAAATCGAATCGTCGCTCGACTCTATCCGCAAACGTCAACAATTGCGGGTAATTCCACGAAAGCGGGGTGTCCCCAGCCACGTAATTCCCCCAAAGCTCCCGTTGCGCAACGGGGAGAGTGATCCGGTATACACCGGTATATACGGTTCGTTCGAAAAGCCGTAAACACCGGAGAAAGTTGCCTGGCACGCGCGCGCGCCTGCCGCGGCAAGAAGGCGGAAAGAACGAAAGGAGAAAGAGAGACCGCATCGCGGGGAGAAAGGGATGCGTGATATAATTGCACGCGATTACGCGCACTCGCCCGGTGGAAAAGGAGGCGCGAACGGAGAGGTTTGTGTTTAATTGATATCGATCGAGCTGAGATGCGCGGCTCCTGGCTTCTCTCGCTCGCGGAGAGCGAGACGAGCGAGAGCGGAGCGATAACACTGACCTGGATTCGGAAGGAAACTCTCGGAAATAGAAACCGCGAAAGAGGCGAGCCGTCGATTGAGCGACAGATCATTGATGAATTCTATTATTGGTTGTTTTTTTTCGCTTGGCAGTAGAAAACTTTATTTTTTGCAATTCATTTTGTGAACGTCGTCGACGAGAAGAAGGGAGATGAAAAAACTTATTTACCACTGTACGTTCCAAATCTAAAAACCCACCTGTATCCTGTAGGGAAACTCCCTGAAGTAGTGGTCCTCCCGGTCGTAGAAGGTGATCGAGTAGCTGTCCTCCTTGGATAGCCTGCGCCTGTCGAGGCCCTCCTTGATCGTGGTGAGGCCGTAGAGCGCCCCGGCCAGGTACAGTCCGAACACGACGATCACGAGGACCTTGACGAGGGGCTTGTTGAGGGCCCAGGCGAGGTAGTCGCGGAACCAGGTCATGCAGCCGTGCTCCGGATTGTCCACGGGATTGTCGGGATCGTCCGGATCGACGCCGCCTGTGCAGAGTAACCGGTAGAGCCATGATCGATTCGCTAGAATTAGGAAATTATCTATTAGAGTTGTTATTTGACGTGCGATTGATTGATTGTATTTTTTTGGGTATCTCGTGTGTCTCGTGTGGTCGAGAAAGACAGGGACGATGGAACTCATTAAGGGTTCCTCAATCGGAAGTTGTATCGATCAAATAAAACTCTATTAGAGAATTTAGTTTTAAAAAAAAGCTTCTAAATAAAAGTCTCGAAGTGTAAACAGTAATGGCTCGGTATCAACCTTTGCGGTGGTTTATCGGTGCGTTACGGGTGATTTGAATTTTTTATTCTCGTCTTATTGACGAACACTAAACTGCAGTCCACTGAACCTGTCAAATTTGAATATGTAAAACGGTTACAATTAAATATTCAGAGAAAGTGAAATCATAGACAGTAGAAAGCTTCAGTTTCATCATACAAAAGAAGAACGTTGCCTTCTACATCCATCGGGCAAAAAAGCGAGATCCACTTAACCGCTAAAATAAATAATATTCGATCTAATAACAAATTCAATGCAAATGCCACAAAAATCAGCTGAAACAAGAATAACCTCAATCCAGGTCTCTCCAACCGATATCTGCTCGAGCTCATAATCTACTCTCGCATATTGTTTTTTTTTTTTTTTAAGAAGGACAAAGCAATAAACCGCCGTCGAAATCATCGTAACCAACCGGATACTCCTTATAAACCGGTTCGACTCCACTTGTTACGCTCGCGATCTTTTATATATACACCGTTATCTCGGAAGAATCGCCCAGAAAGCGAGAGCCTTCGATTTTCGCACTTTCTCGCTCTCGGCTTATATATACATATACTTGCACAATTACGTCTACGCGGCGCTAAACCGAGCAGAGATCGCGGCCTCCTATCCTCGGGGCCGTAACCGCTTTGCATAACCGCTTGACCCAAAACGCGAGCGGCATTCGATTGGAAACGTAACGAGGATGTATGTATGTATAGGCAGAAGAGAAAAAGAATCGCGATCGCCGCGACGAGAGGAGAAAGGTCGTTGGCAGCATCCCCCGTGTGAATTCCCGCGGTATTGACCTCCTCGGCTTTGGTGGCGGCGACCGCGGCGGTGTATTACGTGCCTCGAATCGCGGAGAGAGGTCGAGGTTAACGGGCCAACCCCCGCGTGTGAATTATCATCGCGAGGTGCAGGCGGTTAGAGGTGTCCTCCGGATGGTTTAATCAAGGATCGCGTCTCGCCGATCGCGGAATAACAAGTCGCCGCGGAGACGTGATTTTTTTTTCTTTTTCTGTTTATTCGGTCGAGTAATTAATTGGCTGGAGGACGTTCTGGGTGGTTTGGAGTGGATTGTTCGGACTTGCGTTTAGTCGTTTGAATTTGAATTTGAAGAGAATGGCACGCAGCTCGAGTTGTGTTTTTATTGTCAGTTGTAATTGTAAGAGAAAAAGAGAAGTAAAAAGGTAATCGACCTCAATATTTTATCAAGTGCATATTAAGTACGCCGCAAGAAAGGGTAAACATTTGCATCGAGATTCATTTAGCAATAAATTTGAATATTAAGTGATTTTTTAAGGAAAGAATTTATTTTTTGTCGGTTTCTTATCTGTCAATTTGCCTACGTTGGATAGACTTTCGCATTGGATAAAAAATAAAGTTCTCATTGAACAGTTACAAAAAATCAAAAATGAACGTTTCTCTCTATACTTTTTCCTTGTTCGACAAACTAAACGTTTTAGCTGCACTCAATTTTATTTAATTCCTCAAAGCAAATCACTTCCTGCGTCAACAAATCTGCGTCAGCCCAGTCATAAGAACGAATAAACGAGACCAAAGATTACCCAATTTCTCAAAACCTCCCCCCAAAAAAAGTAACTCGAAAATCCCTCGCAATCCCGTGGCAGCCGGTCAGCCTCCGAAGCCAATTATCCGTGACTTTCAAAAGTAAAGCCTCGCGGTGCGCTAAAACGACCGACACGCAGTCTTTCCCAACAAGCGGCGACAAGAGTGCTGCACCTGTCCCAGATCTCGCGGTCGTAAAACAAAAAAAAAACACAGACGAGGAGGAAAAGCCGCGCCGAAATAACGACCGGACGGGAATGCGGAGAAAGCACACCGACGGCACGGGCAAGGTTGCGTAAGGCGACTCAGCTGTGATCTAACGATCGAGGAACCGATAATGCGGTGATGTAAGGAGGAGCACAGCGCGTATAGGCACTTGTCGCCGAAGTGCGTGACGCGAGTTTTTCGGGGCCGCCGCGTCGGGAAGCGATTTCGTTTCGCCGCCGACGGTTAACGGGAGATTCGTGGCGCGGAGTTCGAGGCGCTTATTGCGCGCGTGATAAGTTGTAATGTGCAATTATCGCCCGCGAGAGCGCCGAGGCTTTGGTTTTTTTTACTGTTAATCGGGGAAACCGAGTGGCGATTCAGTGATAATTATTGATTTGAGGAGTTTTGTAATAATGGAGATCGATCGTAATAGTAGGTGATTATTTTTGCCGAGTAATCCGTTTATTTAACAATTTTTTTTTAACGAAAAAAGTGTCTGAAACACATTATGTAAGCATTAATTTTGTAATGATAGTGCAGTATTAAATGTAAACTTTAATCCAGATCCAGATCTCGGAATCTCATCAGTTCTACTTGCAATGCAGACAAAAATTGCTTACTGCAAGACATCTTGGTGCGATGTTTACGATGATTTTCAGTTAAGCAATTAAACGGTCTGCTCTTTGTATGAAAAACCGGTCTATTGTGCGGTTGACCTAATCTCATTTCGTACGAGAAAGCGCTGCATATATAGTTATTAAAAGAAAACTACTTCTTGCCGCAACTTCACTTTTATACCATTCAAGCGGAGTTTGTATATGGTCTGGCGGTTAAAATTATAGGAACGCTTTTACCGCGTTCAGGCTTGCGTAACAAAATCAATTTTAATCAAGATACAGTTTCGCCTGCAATTTGTCGTATTACAAGCTGCATTGCCGAGGTAAACGTTTGCAAAGCTCTCGCGTTTACAAGAGGCATCGATTTTCCGCTAAATTTTTTTGCGATTCGAAATTTATTGAAATACAGCTGGAAAAATTATTTTTAATCTATTCTGCCCCGAAAATTTTAAAGAAACGCATCGAAACTTTAACAAATCGAATCGAGTACATCGTCCCACCGTATAGACCTCGACTACCATCGGCGAGCGATCCAACCTCGTAAAAACGACAATTGATTTCACCACAGGTCCTTCAGCCTAGCGCCGTTAACGAGCTCGAAATAACAGGCCCAGCTCGCTAATAACAATCCCCCGACGACGAGCGTCTCAATGAAGCTCTCGCGTACGTGAAGAGTCGCCGTCGCGCAAAAGGTCCCTCGAATCGGTCGCGCTCGACAAGGCGCAATTACGGTCTCTCGCATGCAACCGACGTCGTGTGTATACGCAAGTCCCCCGCTCCGGGGAAACGACGCCGCGGTCTCGCTTCGCGGCGGCGAAGCGAGGGTGAAAGTGCGCCGCGTGTGGATGGGCTCACCTGACTTGGAGAGCGGTTTCACCGGGTAGCAGACGACGCTGTGCAGGTTCTTCTGCTCGCAGTAGCCGCTGATCGCCACGCAGCCGCTGAAGAACGTCAAGTGGAAGAGGAAGGTGAACACCACTGCGAAACCTGAGGAGGGAGGAATGATTTTTATTAGTGCTTTGTAAGATTGTGTAGTTAATGGTCGTTGATTTTTGCGGCGAGGGTTTGATGAATCGTGGAAATTGCCTGTATTATCAGCGATTTATTGAGCAAAGAGAAGATAGAAAGTACTTGCTATTAATACACTTTTGTCCTACTTGGCTTCGGCGGTAGCTAATAACTCAGGCGGTCAATAAATGCATAGAAGGAGTGCTTTTGCAAAGTTATATCATGCTCTGTCAGCAGAAAGAAGTCAATAAAATTAGAAACTTTTTTTTCCAGGAGGAGGAAAGTAAACAAAACTTTCTTAATGATGTAAAAGGAAACTTGAACGCGCGCAAACGTTTGTCGAATATCATGAATGAACGATTGGACTTCGTAGGTGGAAATGTGTTTAACGCATCGAATCATCATCATTTATTGATAAATTAAAATTTCGACGATCCCGATATCAAGCGCAACGAACCTCGCTTAAGAAACTTACTTTCACGAGCCCGTTATTAAAAAACCGTCCCATTTCACATTGCACTCTCCGACCTACTCCCGAGCTCACCCCGAAAGTACAGCGCAGGCGTCAGAGAATCCGCGCAAAAACTCGAAGCGCGCGCGTTAAGTAATTACGGGAGAGCCAATCGGACGCCGCGAATTGCGCCAGAGAGGCGAGAAGGAGCGAAGACCGCGGAGAGGATCGCGCCGCGGTCACGGCGCCGATGATTGATGGACCGACGACAAATGGACGGCCGCTCGGAAGCGTGGAAATTAATATGCTGATTTCGCGCGCGAAGTGTGTGCTTTGCGAAACGAGCGGTTTCTTGTTTTGACGGACGGACGGGAGAGAGGTGTTTGCGGGAAATATTGACTCGGCGGACGGGAGCTTTTCAGGTGCCGAGTTAATTAGGAGTGCGGTGAGGTGAATTGGTTGTTACCGTAAATGTGATTTTTGTTTAAAATAGGTAATAAGAGGACGGTTGGGACGCGTCGAATAATTAGTGGAGGATGCAATCAAAGAAAAACCAATTTAAAAATGAACGGTTAAGTGAATCGGCGTTATAAACAGCTTTTAGTACCACTCAATCAAAAACTGCCACGTCGCATTCCAGGCAAAACCAAGTCTACTGTAGCGTCAATTTTCACGCGTACCAAGCGAACGTCAAAGGTATATAAATAAGGTGGCGTACCTGAGTAGATGCAGAAGATCTGCACGGAGGGGAAGGGCGAGATGATGCCGATGAAGAAGGAGACCATGTCGGTGACGGAGGTGATGGTGATGGACACCGCGGCCTCGCTCAGCGTCATTGCCATCCGCTGCGGAACTGGATCCATTATGTTCGTGCGGCGCCACGCCGCCAGCATCACGAACGTGTCGTCGATTCCGATTCCTGGAAATTAGGATTTTTCGACTGGTTTTTTTTTTGTGGCCTCAAAAAAGGTTTTTAAGCGAAATCGTTAATCGTATAGTGACAATTAAATATCATATTTGTCATTTGATCAATTCTTTGATTCTTTGTTCGGTAACATCATTTTTGACCTAATATGTAATTGCCACTATATGATTACCGAATTCATTGATTCAATGAAATTTCTTTCTTAGCGTAGTTTTGTTAAAAATTTTTACTTTCATTATTTATACCGTTAACCAATCGTCATTAATGTTTTGCGGCTAATTATTGGCGTGTGTAACTGCACCTTGCGCAATTGAAAAATTTCGTTTTGATTTTTATTACATTTATTACTTTGTATACGTTTAGAATTTTCACTTTGTAATTAATCAATGTAATTAACAATATTTAAATTATTCCTAATGACTCGTATAAAAGTGAGAAAGTTCAGTGCAGTTTCTAAATAATTAGTGCTACACACTTGCCTTAAATGTTTACAGCTACATTAAATACGTAATTGGAGAGACAAAAAAATCGTCAGATTTTATGTAGGACAAAGAAACCTTTGCAAAATCGTATACAAAACGTTACTTACTTTTACCACGTACTTTTTCTACTGCTTAAGCAAGTGCATTCAAAATTAGTCATATTTTTTTTAAAACATTTCTACATTATTTAAGCTTCATTAATTTCTTCCATTTTCCTCGATGAAATAACTTTATAGATAAAAATGTCTAAGGGCGAACTTAATCGTAATAACTAAACCATTAAAAACGGTATTTTATTTTTTAACGTACGACATAAATTATGTTTCTTAAGATCCCGTACAGAATATGTCTTTTAATTTAAGGCCATATTTATTCGTATGCAAACGTTCAAACGACCTACATAAACGTGTATGCATTAAAAATAATAAACGCCGTCACAAATAAAACCTTCACCCAAACGAAACCAAAACGTTGTAGGACCCAAAAATATCGAAACCTCTCGGCCTACGACATATATCCAAAAGCAAAAACGTTGTGCATTTTACTGATGCCGATAAAAAAAAATCAATGCCACCTCCCTTCAATCGCAAAGAGCTCGATTGGCATTCAGCGGCGCACCCACCGAATTTCCACGCGGCCTTGCCGGGGCCCAATTTCACCCATATACACATATCGCTCTTCCAGGCGACAAACTCGCGCGTGTCACAATAATCGTCGCGCTTCGGCCTTGAAACGTCCCTCCCGCGAGAGTGCGGCGAGCGATGAATCACACGATTCTGCTTGATAAACTCTCGGGCTCTGATTCACCGCGCGGCCCGGCTAATCGAATTTCCCGCTTTTCTCTCCGCGAGAGAGAGAGAGAGAGGACTTTCGCCCGCGCGGAGAAACGGGATCAGCTGCCGCATTTTTTTTTGCCTCTCGTTTTCTTCGCGCGGAGTTGCGAGTTTGGTGCGCGGAGAGAAGAGCGCGGGAGACAGGCTCGAGCGACTTTAATTTCGCGATCGTTATCCGCGCGGGTTTTACTTTGGCTCTCGTGAGAGCAGCGCCGCGCGAATAATTGCCGCTCGTGCGCGATAGCATCTTTGGGTGATGGAAGCGCGGCGTTTCGATTGACTTTGTTTTTAGGAGGCTTTTGTTGCGGAGAAGTATAATCGATTGGCTTGTTAGGTTGCATTGATTTCTAACGCTTTGTGAAAGTTGCTGTTTACTTACATCATTTTTGCATTGTGGATCTGACGTAAAATTTTTATAGAATAGCTAAACGTTTATTGGCGTAATTACAGATTCCTTAAAAATTCCTTTCTTATGTATAAATTCTCTTTTTCTATTATACTAATCTATTCTCCCAATTAGTCACAAGTCTGCGTATCTAAACTCAATCGATTAAAATTACAATCAACGTTTAAATTAAAAACAACCACAAATCTGCCAAAACAGAAGCCAATCGATCACTCTTCCATCCCCAAGTTCCCCGCCCCGAAAAAATCAGCGACAGAAAGGCGCTCCGTCCGAAAAGCGCGCTCGCTTTTCCTCTTAGCCTTGATCCGACACGCGCCGAGCCGCGATTATCATTCGCGCGGCGTCGCGCTTAGTTGCGCGTCCAGGAGAATACGCTTAACCCGCATATCGGGCGTTATGAGACGGCGCCGATTGCTACACCCTTTGAGCTGCTCGGCTAACTGAAGAGCGTTTGACAAACGATAGTTTTAGTTTTCCGGACGGCGAGACGGAGTCTGTCGCGGAGTATGCGTCTCCGTTTGCGTTGGAGGAACTTTTAATGAGGCTTCGACACAGAAAGCGAAATTACTTATTTCTTTGAGGTTCTCTTTTTAAATTAGCTTTAGCGAAAAATTAACTTTTTCCTCGGGAGGATGATTGTTTTAACCTACTTGATTTGATTTTTAGCTCGTGTTAATGTTATTTCTTTTAGTAAAACTGGATTTTATGCGTTAAACATTTGGAAAAAAATAATGGTTAAACTTAGAATTCACCATCGATGCAGCTTCGAAAGCTTATTTGTAATATGACCATAGTCATAAAAAATAAAGCCTTTTCAGAGTTTATTCGAAGCTGAATACCAATTAGCGCGAAATATTGTCTTCTGCTTTTTTTTGACGAGCTCATATACGTGTAAGTTCGGTGTAATTTAAAATCGCATATTTTTAAAACAAGTTTTTTCTATATACATAAAAAGTGACTTATTAAAAGCGTAAAAACAGCGTTTTCGTAACTATAACATTAAATTAATTCGATTGTACACAAACATTACACGCGGCGGTAAATTTAAAACTGCAAGGCTCGATTTGAGAAACGTGATTCACTCCTCAATATAGACGTTGACCTTTCGCGCACAGTAAATTAAGCAGGATTAAAGGTGTAAATTTAAACGACTTCTAAGTACCGGTCATACTACTTTAGAGTGGCAAACATCGTAAAATCCTAGATTGAAATTCTTCAAAAATCCTGGTAATTCGTGCGAATGTCAAAAAATAGTACGTGAAATTCTTTTGTGACGGCTGTTTTCCTTCACCCAATTACGCAGCCTTAATTCCTTAATGGAACGAATTTCGCTTCGCTATTTATTTGCATCTCGAGCATTTTTTGTAGTTATAAACAAACCATTTGTATTGTACAAAAGACGCAGAAAGCTCTTTATAATATTTGAAATAATTATTGAAGGTAAGTGATCGTGAAAAATCACGTAAGATGTATTACTGCTTTCATTCAAGTCATCATAAAAACTGAGGTAAAAACTAAAAGTAAAATATTAAAGTAATGCAAAAGTCAGTATTTACAAATATTTGACTAATTAACGACTGTAGATAAAAAAAATTGCGCAAAACCCGAAAAATATGACTGCCCTAACAACGCTCGAACAATGGCATCTGACCTCAGAATCTCTCAACGAGGATAAAATTTTAATATTTCCTCAATTAAGAAAACGTCGACCCCCTACATCCTAAATTACAAGCTAAAAAACATACATTAACACGCCTAGTAATTTTTCAATGTCGCGTATTTCTAAACCACTTAATTAAATCTCAGAAAAATATGGCGAACCATCACCGAATCCTCGCTTTGGCTTACCAATCATGAGGAACGGCGCGGCGAGATTGATCCCGATGAAGTCGATCCCCAGATAGCAGCAGAGGCCGAACGCCGCGACGGTGGCCATCCCGGCGGACACGTTGCCCAGCAGTCCGAGCCAGGGCTTCGAGCGCACCCAGTCGGTCATCATGCAGGTGATCACGGAGAAGACGGCCATGATGGTGAAGGTGCTGGCGAAGTACGGTATGATCGTCTGGGTGTTCGCCTCGAACTCCAGTTCCAGGGTGCGCGAGGCGAAGCGCGCCGTGCTGATGTGCTTGAAGACGCCCGTGTCCTCCGCCTTGCCCACCGCGTTCAGGAAGGCCTCCTCCCACAGGGCGCCGCTGCCGGGGAGAGAGAACGGGGGTGGTTCTTTTTAGAGGAGGTTTAATTTTGTTTTGATTGTGTATAGAGGAAGAAGAGAATGAATGGTGCTTTAAATAGATGTGAATCATAAGTCAAAATTTATTAAGGCGGTGTATTGGACTCGTAAAACCTATGCTTTTTTCTTTTGTAAACGCGAATTTTAAATACTTGAAGCAAACAAAGAAAAGTCTTAAGAATATTAATTATTCAAAATTATACTTTGAGTGACTCATGACGGGGAACACCAAATCAATTGTTCGAGTCGAAAAAGAGATTAAAAATTATTGAAAATTATTATGCACTTCCTGTGAGTAATAATTAATGGAAGGTGCCTTTTACGACACTTTTATGTAAGTCACCGCTACTGTAAATAATCTGTATCAATTACTGGACATTTTCCAGCTCCGCGCTTTGAAACTGAATTGCAAGCCAGTTTTATATCATTTCGAGGAACGGAGTGACTAACTCAAAACTACTCTCTACTTCTCATTTTCCCCCTTCGAAGAATCTCTCATCTCAGAAATCAAGCGTTACATATAATACCACAAGAATGAAATCAGCCACTTTTAACACCCGACTCGAAACTCGCAAAAGCACACATATCGCACTTTTTTCACCGAGCTCTCAAAACAGCCGCCTCGTCGAAGCGCGACAACGAAAGCGCGAAAATCAGTCCCCAAAAGAGGAGCAGCAGCACTCACATGACGTCCTGCTTGGGGTTATCGACGGTGATGAAGTATCCGATCTGCAGCGAGGGCACCGACAGGATCGTGAGGTCCTCGGACAGGACGCTGCCCCCGAAGTACACCGGGAAGAGGTGGGCGTCCCAGGTGACGGGATTGAACATCACCGGAAACGTCAGGTTCAGCGCGCCTTTCTCCACGTCCCTGAAAGCGGAAAACAGAAGCGCGGGGATTATTGGGCGACGTAATGAATATGTACATCGGCGGCCCGCGCGCCTTATTTTTGCTTTTCAACGCCGTAAGCGCGGCGCTCGGCTTTTTTCCCCCTTTCACTTTTGCCTATTTCGCAAGGCGGCCAGGTGGAGGTCTCTTCTGGTTCGGGTGTTGTTTGTTTCGGTTATCGCGGGATGGGAAAGTATTTCGGATGGTGCGAAGTGGGTGTAGGAAGCAGGTTTTGGAGGTCGGAGCGCGGTGATTCGTCGAAGATTAAGTGCCGTTGAGTTGCGCAAGAGCAAGTTTATCAAGAATCGTATACTGCATTGCTGAGCATTTAACTTTTTAGATCTGCATACGTTATCTTGGAATATTCATAATTGCAACGCTCTTTGAACAGTTTCCAACTGATTTTAGAAAAGATATAGCAGTATTTTAATACATTAATTTATTGTTGACATAATCTGCGAGCATATCTAAGCAGGGGTATATATTTATTATTCTGACATCCAATTTCCACGATACTACGGGATCAATCCAAGCTAATTACTCCCTCGGTGTACAAAGCGCATTAACATTCCTAAAACGTCACTCCCGCGATCGGTCAAAAAAAAAAAAAAAAGGCTCGGCAGAGCTTACAGAAAATAATGGCAAACGACCCGATTAATGGTCAACGAACCGGGGAAACGGTCTCGCTCATAAGCCTAAACGAAGGGAAAAAAAAGCCGGATACGTCTCGCATAATTGCTCTCGCGGCTCTCTCTCTAATCCGGGCTCGTTAAGAGCCTAAGAAAAGAACAATGCCCGCGCCGTCGCAATATAAGTATATATACTAACTCGATGATCGTGTCGAGATTGAGGATGTCGTTGACGAAGCACTGGTCCAGCCAGCGGGCGCAGATCTGCGAGTAGTTGTAGCTCTCGCCCTCGTGGTTCACCGTCGCGTTGCGGATTATCTCGTCCAGGACGCGCAGCTCCTGCCACACCACCTTGCGCAGCATGTTCGGGTCGCCGTCCTTCGGGATTATTATCACGTGGCCGAAGCGACCTGCGAACGGAATAGAAGTCGGTGAGGAGTTTGGACTCTTTTTTTTTTTAAGAGTGACTGATTGGTTCTATCGGGAACGTTAGTTTGGGCCGGGGATGTTTATTAAATTTTAGGCGGAAATGATTACTCGGCGGATTTATCGTTGCTTCTTGTTGATTGGAGTACTAATAACTAATGGATATGAAGGCGGTATTGATTGTGTTATCGTGCGATATGGAAAAACAAGTGCGGATAGATATATTTAGTGTTAAGATAATGTTAACTCAATGAAAATTTATGAAAAAAAAATTGGTATTTAATTTTTTTTCAGTGACGTGCTTTTTTAAGCTTTTGAAAAACGAAGATAATGAAAGAAAATAACAAATACGCGGAAAGGAAAATTCAATTTTTTTTTTTGCCTCTCAATGTAATTTTGCATTCTAATATATTTTTATACATTTATATAGGCACAAGATGTTCGAAGTGTGTATAAATATATAGGAATTTAAAAAGCGCAATAAAGCATATTTGATATAATAAAGGACGGATATTTTTTATTCTGATGAGCTTCATTTGTTTTTTATTAATAAATTAACAATTAATACACGTGATGTTCGTGTATTTATATCTTTATAAATGATTAGTAAAGTTACTTGATAAATGTTATTCAAATTGTTTTATTCACAAGCTTTTTATCAGTTATTTTTCGCAACGCTCTTTGATGATTTAATAATTATTAATATAATATTTAACTTTCAACATTGTGCGGATTAAATAACAAACAAATTTACGTCCAATTAAAATAATACTATAAAATTGTTTTTCTTCGATTCACTTACCGATAAAAATAATTTAAGATTATTTATCAGAAAAAGTGCATAAATTTTATTACTAATTATTTACGTACAGCCACTATAATTGCATTTTCTTGTACTCTGCATTAAAAATACTTTCAATTTCCAGCGTTAAAAAACCCTTTCATTCTTAAACCACTTCGTTTACCCCGCATTTCCATATGCGCACACAAACCGAAAAAGTGACGCTCGCGCGCGAAATCCATCTCCAATATTAGCACTCCAAACAAAAAAGCTCGAGCTTTCCACGTAGAAGCAATAACCCCCCCGCCGACTCGAAAACAATATACATATATACATCCATACCTGGCCTGGTGATGCGTCCGACGTTGAAGTGGTGGCTGTAGTTGACCTTGAAGTACTGCTCGGCGATGGCCCTCTCCGTCTTGCCGGGTCCGTTGATGGGCGAGAAGAGGTACTCCGGGTCGATCTCGTAGTTGATCTGCTGGTAGCCGGTGAAGCAGATGCAGGCGCAGAGCACCGGGATTATCACGAAGTAGCCGGGGTGCTTGCCGACGATCAGGCCGATCTTGTGGAAGGCCTTGTTGAGGAAGTCGTCGACGCAGGTTATCGAGAACATCATCTGCAACGGAAGAGGAGAGGAGGGTAGGGTTAGTTTTTTTTTACGCTGGAATTCGGGGTTATTGGGCGATGTGGAGCTGCTTTTTTTTCTAGCGGCGTTGAGAAATCATATGGGAGACGAGTTGGGGGGAGGAAAAAGGTGATTTGAATATTGATTATTAACGATTCATGTTTATTGATGGAGAATAAGCTTTATAACTGGTGGTTTAATGCGGTGATAAATCATAGGTCTATTCTTAACTATTCTAAGCAAGTGGAAAACTAATTTCTTTTACAAATATAACTTTTTAGATTTATAATTGTTTAATTTTTAAATTACGATTCGGCACAATTCATTTTATTGAACCAGCGGTGATTAACCGCCAACGGCCATACCACGCTGATCGCACTGGTTCTCGTCCGATCACCAAAGTTAAGCAGCGTTGGGCGCGGTTA
>UCOL01002123.1:0-28410 GCA_900474335.1 Ormyrus nitidulus
ATTGGTGAAATTTATATATAGATATATCGAGCTATGCTAAATTGTGCACAATTAATATGTGCACAATTCTTATGTGCACAAATCACACGTTGCCATCTCAGATTATAATGAGAAAAATTAATTAACTAACGAACTAAAATCCATTAAAAAATCTGGTTATAACAGAATTTCTTCTATAATAGAAAGAAAATCCTTCTTTTTCTTCGTACTTTACAAGAGTTTCGCGCATTGCAACTTTAGCATGAGGGAAAATTCGATTGTTTGACTTCAGTAAAGCATTATACTTTAATGATGAAAAATCGCGCTGTGCAAGTTTAGTTTACCTTCATTCCTTCGTAAATAAGAGTTCTCTATTGTGCTTTTGAAATTATTATACAGTTTGTTTGTATTCGTTGCAGTTACTTTATAAATTCTAACTGTTTCCGTGCACTGTACTGTGCAATGCAAGTTTTCACAAAGTTTTGTACTATCCTGCTCTGTTGCATATAAGCAATATTTGATAAAAATAATAGAAAGTTAGCAAATGCAGTAAAAAATGAGGTGTATAATAAATAAAACTGACCACTAAAAACATTTTTTAAATAAATGAATACGATCATCAAATAGCAATATTTAAATAACAGAATCTGGCAAGAATTAAATTTTACACAAGAATTTTGTTGAACTTTTGAATTGGAAACTGAACTACTGGAGCTTGTTTAGCCAAAATTTCAGAAAAATTGATGTTTGTTCAATTAGTTATATGTTTAAAATAACAAAAGTCAGAATATTTTGATTTATCTGATTTGAAAGATGAGATTAAAATCTATTATTGAATGAAAAAAATATCGAAAAATGTTTATTTGTTTAAAAGTTGCATCGAAAAATTTACAACAAATATAAAGCTAAACTTGTATTGATAAATTTTTGCAGATCAAAAAAACACAACAAAAGAATCTTTTTTAATAAACAAATAGTATTTTCACTTATTGACGAATGTAGTATTTAATTAAAGTAATGGAGAGATTACATAAAGTAAAGAGTTGAATTGTAGCAAAATAGATTTTCGGAATTTATTAAAAAGTAAAAAATGAAAGTAAAAAATGTAGAAAAGTGAAAGTAAAAAATGTTGAGAAAAAAAGAGTCGGCCAAGCCCGTAATTGAAAGCGCAAAAAAGGCAGTTATGAGACGCGAAGCGCGCAAGAGGAGGATGCGGCCTGCATTAATCTCGCGCAAAAAGAGGAGAAGTCGTTCGATAAATCCGCCGCAAAAGCATCTCTCTCCCACGGCTCCGGGCCTGCGATCGGAAACACACACATCCGACGGCTTAAAAAGCTCTTTCCTCGAGTTGCGCGCTGTGTAATATCCTCTCTCCTCTCGCGCTCCCTCTGCATGCGTCCCGTCCGAAATCATTTTAATGCCGAACGGTTTCCCCCGCTTCCGCCGGGAGAGGCTCGTTCGCTCTCTCGCCACCTCATATATACGTGTGTACCATTCGAGTTCGCTAAATCGAGTATGCATTGAAATCGCGCCGGCGCCGCTCCATAATGCAGCCTCTCTGCCTTTTCTCCGCGCAAGCTGCACTGGCTGCGGCCAACTCCTTATAAAAACTGCCCGTGAATCAGCTGCCGCTTTTTTTCATTTAATACAACAATTTTGATTTTTCATTTTAAATTCCTACTATATGTATAGAGCTAGATAAAAGAAGCTCATTTATTAACTCTTAGAAGCTCTAATTCATGCGAAATTGGGAAAGCTTTGTCACTTAAGGTTGAAACGAAAGCACTTGAAGCCTCCGTGTACAAAGCCGGCTAGTCAATAGCGCTAAGCGCGCGCGAACCCAGCTGTTCAGAACGTACGCGCGCGTATGTTCACGGCGGGGTCATCGATTCATTTCAACGGAAAACTGACAACGCCAGCAGCAGCCCCTTTGTCGATGAGCGCCGCGGCTCGTTGCTCATTTACACTCGATTTCCGGAAACGTGCCTGATCAGGACTCTTCTTACATTATGAAATTTATAGAGGTGCTCTTCTAAGTCAAAACTGACTTTAAACTGACAATGAGTATCTGTAAATTTCAGTTGCCACTCAAGAAATTTTTGGCCAGGTGCTAGAGCAAGATGTTACAAGCTTCATTCTCGTGCTCCAGTAATCTTTAAGTGGCTTAACGATTGTGCAATGTCTAGAGTTTGCGCAAACTTATTTTTTTTTCTTTCGTTCACTCGCGCAAAACTTCATCTTTTCGAATACATTCCCGAATTATATTAAATTATAGGTATTGTCGTAAGAATTTCGAGGCATTCAATTGAAATAAGTGCCAATATTTTTGAAAGAAAACAGTTCTATTTTTACGACTGTTTTATGTAACACGCTTAATTTTGATTTGAATTTCAGAATTTCAAATATGGATTAGCAAGTCAGTGACCCAAAAATTCACTAAAATCGATAGTATTCGACTTATTTTTGCTCTTTGATGTTTTTATAAATTATTTTGAATGCGAGCTTTCAGGTAATGTTTAAAATGGTGTAGGACAATTTCGACCATGCCATGAAACTTGGGAAGATACTATAATTTTATTTATTTATTTATTTATTTATTACTTAAAATAATCAGTTTTGGGCGTAATAATAATTGAGAGTAAAATGATGTAAATATATTTTCGAAACTATATGAAATATTAAAATTATCCTTGAAAATTGTATTTATATTATTATTTGCGTTAAATACTAATATCAAAATTAAGCATTGTGTTTATTATAAAATAAAATCCACATTCATATATAAACCGCGAGAAACGCTCGCTTATCGCGTGTCAGCGAGCAATTAAGAGCAGGATAAGAGAGCGAGCGTCGCTAATGGCGTCGAACGCCGGAAGTGGCAAATAAACCGCGAGTGCACGCGCGGAAAATTAAAATTTCTGATGAGCCACCGGGGAACTTTTTCGCGAGCTTTGCATACTCAGCTTCAACTTCTGGACTTTCTTTCTTTCCAAAGTTTTCTCATAACATGAATTAGAAAAATATTGTGCGAATGGAAAGAAAGTCTAATGAATCTTTAACAAGTTAGTAAAACAGATAACTGCTTTCGGTAAGATTAAACAATTTACTCGAATAAATTTGAAACTTATTTAACTTGTTGCAGGTGAGTAGCAGAGCTTAAGTCGTTGAGGTGAAAAAAGATTTTAAGTAAAGTTTTCATTTCCACAAATGACTCGTACAGCGTAATTCTACCAAGTAAAAGCAATCCTAAAACATTATTCAGTTTGAGTAACTTGAGAAAAGAAAATCGCACGCGCGACCAAGTAAAACTTAAATTTCTCGTCGGCCAAGTCTTGTCGTCAGTCGTCCGCGAGAATTTTCATTCCCCGGGAAATATTTGCGAAACAAACTCGAGAAGGCGAAAAACCAAGAAGAAGAAAAGAAGAAGAAGAAGAAGAAGAGGGGGAGAAGAAGAACAGTGCAAACTCAAAGGCAATCAAGATAATAGAAATAATGAAAAATGAAGTTTCGCAAGTAGTCGAGGAAGTTTACTCAGAGTCACATCGCTTGCCGCGAAATTTCGACGCTCACAAGTTCCGCGCGAGTTTCATTCATAAATCAGACGGAATTAAACCGCATTGCGGGCCCCCCGATGCAGTAGCCGGCTTGAGAAAGAAAGAGCGCGGCAAGAAGACCGGAATGAAAAAGCAGGAACCAGCGGGAAAAGGAATGATTTCCCTTAAGGGAGTATATCCCTGCGAGTCCCGAGGCCGTTTCCGCCGAGTTTAAATTCATTATTTGCGAATAGCTCATGCGGGGATCGAGTCCGCTAATGAATTAGTCAACTGTTTAGCGAGAGCGCCAAGTGCTTTATATATAGTTTACTTTTATTTCACCCTCGAGCAATAACTACATCCCCTACCATTAATTATGCAACTTGTTACCATTCCTTTTCCAACTTCTGCCTTTCTCTTGTTAAAACCAATTCTCGCGCACATGCATTTACGACAAACTTTATAATAATAATTAGGTGAGAGAATACCCCCTAAGCTTCTTGAAGATTCTGTCGAGTCTAAATTTACAGAGTGTACGCTATCTTGAAAATGATTAAAAGTAATATATAAAAATGAAAATTGAATTTTAAAAAAGTAAATGGCCACAAGCGATGGGCGTTCGGTCCCGATCGTTTTTTGGCATCGATTTTCCTTTTTCTAGCGGCGCTTACTTTGTCTTTTTAATTTATCTCCTCGTTCTTTCGCGCTTTTGCTTTAACGCTCGTTGGCTTTTATTCGGTTTTCCTGCTGCAGCGCTGCGCTCTGTGCGAGCAGAATAGATTCTCGCGTTTACTGGATTTCCGGGGCGGCTACCCCTTCCGTGGGTTTATGTACGCAGAAATCTCATCAATTTCGAGCTTCTCCTTTTGCGCACCGGAAAAACAGGGGCGCCGCTCGTTTTCCGATAGTTAACGCCTTCATTTTGATACGGGGTTTTGCCGAGGCCAGGTGTAATTTTTTTCAAATTTCGTTAGAAGAACAGATTGATAAAAACGTTTTTTTTTTTATTTTCGAGAATGTTTTTATCCTTCATTTTTTGCAAAAAAAAAAGTAAATTACATGTAAATGTCTTAAAGATTCTCTTGAATTTTGACAAGTGTTTTCATAGTTAAACCTGACGCTCTTAATACAGCGTTCCCAGTACAAGACAAAGATTAACGAGAAAAGCAAGGAAGATGGAGACTCCCCTTCTAAGATAAGAAAGAGAGAGGTAGAAGATTTATCATGCAAATTCATAATTCATTAAAATTCTCTAGTTCGCTTTAATTTACGGCTAAGGCATAAGACATGAAAATATTGTTTTTGAAGCTTAAATTTGATTTTGCTTGCCTTAAGATTTAAGCTCAAAAATGAATGATCTAATAATTTAACGCTTTGTAAATATGGACTTTTTATTTAAAAAATGAAATCTGGAATCACTTGAGAACACGAAATCCCCCAGCTTACTTGATTGGGGCGATAGGTGGGCGTGTTCCTGCTTCATTCCTCGCTAAAATGCTGCAATGATTCAGTAAAGATCGAAATCGTCTTGCATCGTCTCGACGGCGGCTGTCTTTTTTCTCCTACTCGACTTTTCCCCTCGGCCGGCCTCGTCAGCAATCTCTAGAGCTTTCGGTTTTTCCCGATTAAATTGCCGGCGGATAAACTGCAATATCCTGGTTTTGCGAATCGGCCTGTATTGATACTCGATGAGTGGAGAGTTCCGCAGGTTTTTTTCCGCAGAATTAAGCAGCAGTTGTACTCAGAGAAGACATCGCAGCGGATGTTATACGATGTTTGCTCTCTTAATCAAAACGGCATCTAAAGATATTGTCCTGTAAAATTGTTGGAAAGTTTATCGAATGCTTTCAATGAGCTTTCAATGAGAGCTAAGTTTCTCTGTTTACTCATTTAGAACATTAACTAGTGACATATTTTTTAAACAATAAATAATCTATTTCATTTGAAAGAGTTGAAACTATTAAAGTTGCTTTATTACCAATACTTATGCAATTTTGCTCAATGAATTAAAATTATATTAAATAAATATATTAATTATTATTTATTTTAATTTTCTTCGCTTTATGGCGTTTACTATAACGGAGAAATAAACGTTTTTGATGAAAGTTTATCGAACAAGTCGAAAAATTTCGCTTCACCTACCTGGGTTTTGATTTCACCTTCACGTTACTTTTAAATGTACAAGTCGTTTCGACGTCCAACCGAATCCAGCGAGGAGAAGGGGGTGAAAGGAAGAGAGAGAGAGATCAAAGGAGCCAAAGCCAAATACTCGGGGGAATTTGAACTGCATTGAATACGAAATTTTCACTCCGTAACGCCTTTTCCCTGTTATGCGTATTTCAATTTCATGGTTTTTCGAGAGCACTTTGCATTTATAAAGATATCCTTTGCATTTTTTGTAACTGGAAAAGTTTGAAAAACAAAGTTCTTTTAACGTATTTGTCATAACTTAATTGAAAATTTTCAGACAGAAAGCGAGTTTTTTTATACGTTTTGAAAGCATTTGATGATGTTGAGGCGTGTTGCGAGCAGCACAAGGCAGGAAAAGGCTAATGAACCGCGAGGAAAACTCTGTAAACTGTTGCAGGCAGTCGGGCAGGCAGATGCACTTGCAAGCAAGGGAAATCGATAAAACTCCGACACATACGCCAGTCAGCGGACTGTAGGGCTCGGCCCCCTTTTCCACTCGAACTCGGGCTCACTTCGGCCTGATGAGCATAACGGGATTGGGCCAGTCCTGCGGGATCTCGATTCCGCGAGCCTCAAAGCGATGGACGCGACCATTTATTTCGCTGATGAAAGCGTCGGTCTTGCACCCCTCGAAAGAGAAATCTATGGGCTTGTATCGAGTCTGCGCCACTCTGTCGAGGGGATGTCCAAGAGGCTAGTCATAGTCATCGTGTGTGTGTAACATCGTGAACACGTAGGTTCCGCTGAAGGGCAGATAATTACCTACACAACTTCAAAACGAATATGAATCATTAACAAGTAATAAATCGCTTTTATAACTATTTAATGCATTACTGCAAGTTTCGTCGAATTTTTAGTCCTTAAATTTTCGACTTTTGAGAGAGACACGGCAAACACGATGGTTGGGAGCGCTTAATTTCTTCTTCAAGAGATAGAAATATTTGCGCTTACGCGCCGCCGAGTATGCATATTCATTTTATAATTTCTCCCGCTTGGGCTCCCCTTTTTCACGGGCTTTTTTTAGCTCCCCTCTCTGCTTTCATTTTATTCTTCCGGTGGTGAAAGATAAACACGAGGCCGCACTGCTTTCACGAGTGAGTACGCGTGGCCCAACTTTCTTCTTCTTCTTTTCCCTCTTCCGCCTTTTTCGCGGAAGGACTCGCTTCTTTCTCCACCTCTTTTCCTGCGCTTTACTTTTGTCTTGCTTTCTCGCCTTTGTATGCACAGAAGCAGGGCTAGCTTTGATGCGTCTTTCGCGTGCCTAGCTGCCTTTTTAAGATCGCGCAAGATGGACATCGATCTGATAACTTTTTTAATTACATAATTGTAAGTTATGCCAAGAGGTAACGCCAATTCGTTTCTTCTAATTGTAAGTAAAATAAAGAAAACTGAAGGAAAGATACTAGAAATTAGCGTTAAGTTAAACTAAAAAAGGCATTTCGTTGCACCTTTTTCTAAAATTTAATAGAAACTTTTCAATATCAAGACCTGAAGACATTTCCCAAATTTGAGAGAAAATTTCCAATGCATTTACCGAGGGATGGCTAAATTTCAGACTCGTTTTCCTATCCTACTCCTTTACCTAAATTGCGTGATCTTTTTTCTTTTCAAAAAATGTTTTCACAGAAAAGAATTTAGGAAATTGCTCATTCTTACGATCCAATTTAGTTTTATATACACTTAACTTCCATATTTTAGAAAGTTTTGAAGTCAAAAATTCAAAGTTAAGTCTGTTTAAAAATTTCTTTTTCTGACTCAACAGACTCAAAGTAATCCTATAAAAGGTTTGAGGGTAAAACGGCCTTTTTCAAAGGTAGTTTTCTATTTGAAACTAGTTTTTATCTATTAGCTCACCACTAGGAGCAACATCTGAAATTCGAAAAGTTTTTTGGTTAGAGGAAACGTGCGAATGATAGCTCGGGCACATAGACAAAAAGGCGACCTTCCTTCCTGGAAAAAGTTTTTCCCAGATCAGCCAGCTCGAAAGGGCCCTTTGTCTTTAAATCGCTCCCTTCTCCACTGACCGTTTTTTCCGCAGTATTCACGAGTTCGCTTTATATTGTCCTCCAAATGGCCGCGGATGGAAATTACTCGGGCGCTTTGCCGCGCTTTGCCGGAATCGCGCGAAAAACGCAAGCGCTAACTTACTTTTCCCGCTCAACTTTTCTTCTACACTTCGAAAGAGCACCGGCATGTAGGAAAAAGACTTATAAAGGGCCGCACTTTTTTAAGTGCTTTGTTAAACTGACGTTGCTGAGGTATTGTTACGGAGACGCGCCAGAGAAGATTATTATTTGCTCCTTTTTTCTCTCTTCGCTTTTCTACTTTTCGGAGCGACGGAATGAGATCGAGACGTTACGTTTTTCTGCGCGAAACCCGCTCTTTCTTTTTCTCCGGGTTTAACGTCTTCGGCTGCTTTCTCTGTGCTTTCGTGGCAACGTAAATCGTTCTTTATGCCACGGCGGCTCGCCGTGAAAGATTAAGAGGAAATGAGGATTACGGTGGACGAATTTCATTTTCACTCGTTAGACTTGAGAATTTCAAAAGCCACAACGCGAATTCCGAAGATTAAAGTGAATTTTTTTACAATTTTACACTATTTACAATTCGTAGGCATTTTTTGCAAACTTGCTTCAATGAAATAATGTATTATAATTGGAATAATTGTAAAATGTCGTTTCTTAGGACAACGAAATAAAGCCTCTTCCCTATTTAAAATTAGAGTAAAGTAGGGGCAAAAGAGAGTTTTTTTAAAAGAAACAAGCGCGCGAAAAGCACGCATAATGGCAGTTAATAGAAGAAGCGGGCCTTTCTATGATCGCCATTCTTTTTTATTATTCTAATTGTAAATAATTACCGGCATTCTTTCTCCTGCTCATTTAACATGAACATCGCAATAGGTAGGGTAATTTCGCATTACTTTTTTCACTCACGAGTCTGCACGATATAAAGCCATTATGATTATATTATACTATAGCAGCACAAAACTAATGCAAATTTCACATTTTCAAAAATAAAAGAAATAAAATAATGACAGTTTTATCAAATCAGTTTTTGATTACAAAGAAACATTTTGTAAATACGAGTTTAATCTCTTACTATTTGTATGTTAAATTTCGAATTTTCAGCATTCAAACCGTAAATTCACAATTCATCCATGAATTATTGGTGCTGGCGTAGCGGTTTGGCAACTAATTCTCGAAATTCTACGTTTAGCATTTAGTTTGAATGTAGTTTAACTTTAGGTTTTAAACGAATTTATAAGACTTTACGTAAAGGAACTTTGTAATTTACTAATAGTTGCATTGAATTAAATAAAATTGAAATTTATAACTATAAATTTGTAGATTAAAGCTTCCGTGAAAGCTTGCATAACCTAAATAATAACATTCGAACGGGGTTTGTTTTCGTAATGGTATAGTAAAAGGAAATGCAAAACATGAGTGATAAAAAAAATGTCGCATTACCCAGAGGCAGCTTCGCAAATTCGGAAAAAAAGCAGACTGAAATTCCGCTTCCCCTCGAAAAGAATACGGGAGCTCTAGGCGCGCTAGCTAACCGCGCGATCATTTTCCCGGCGGTCGCGCATAAATCCGAGTCGAATTCCTGGCCGAGCGAGCTGTAAACATGAATCTGCACTTATGGCGAGGAGACGCTCTCGGTCCTCCCGGTAAAAGGGAGGGATTACGCAGCTGCGGGGCCGAACTTGCCGAAGGATCGAAGGCTAAAGCTGCAGGCGAGAAAACGGGAATGGATTCCGATCCTATCCCTCCTTCCCGCTCTGGAATACGCTCTTGCTTTTTTAAAGGTCGAGCACGATGGATTTCTCCTGATGCTGCAGAGGCTTCAGAGCCGAGATTTCGATGCCAGCCAGTTTGCCAGCCTTTCGAGCTTTAGTATACAAGTGCAGACTAATGCAATTGAAATTTTCAAATAAAACTTTATTACTAAACAAACCTAAGTACTTTCTAGCTCCTTTCATAACTTATCGAAACAAAATTACTCTCTATCTAGAATAAATATTTACTAAATTTCATTGTACCTGAATCCTCCTGATTCTTTAATAAATAAGCTACGTATCCTCAATATATCGAAATGTTCTATCGGACAATATTTGCAAAGCAGCCGGTTCAATAATTCAGATCGTTCGATTATTCAGCTAGAGGCAGCTAGCGCATCCTTTTACGTAGTCTGACCAAATTCTCAACAGTGTCTGCAAATAAATATCCTCGTAGGCGAAAAAATCTGGCCGCAGGAGCGCTCGTAAAGGACGAGATTTCGATATCGGGATGATCCTGTTCGCGCGCCCAAAGCCGGCCATAAAAAGCTCGTGACACTGATGGATTCCCTGTCCAGGGTAGCGCTGCACCCGATGATAATAGGCGAATTTTAAATTTACGAGCCTCAACATCTTACCGCCTGGCGTGTCTATTTTGCGATGGCGAATCTCTGGAATACCTGCGACGATCTGCTCATCTGGAGATCCTTTTCGGAACACAATGCGCTTTTTCGACGGGACGGGTTAGAAAGAGGCTACATTGAATATTTGTACTTGGATTACTCAATTCTCGTTTTTCCTTTACATTTACCAATTTTAAAGTCAGTATTGATTCAGTTTAAGAGAAAAGTCAATTGAAATAGTGAGGAATATAGCCGTTTAAGCAGTAAGTTTAATTTAGCTGGTTTTTAATCACGATTTCGAGATGTCAAATTTCCAATTGATTTGAAGGTAGCAATGTAATTAACTGTTCGATTTTAAAAGAAAATTGTAAGTTTAATTGACGATTGATATTATAAAAAAGCTTCGAATTTCATAAAACTCCTCTCGAAGCCTAAAAGTGCAGAGTCCTCAAAATGTTCCTTTAAAAATTCTCTCCCGTCCTGTTCTTTTCATACTCGTTTATAAAAATCCGCGCCATTACGTTCCCTTTCGGTGCTGCAAGGGCTGAAAAAGTTTGGGGCTTTTCTGAAAATGATGATGGAACTAACGAGCGAGTTATAAAGCGGCAAGTTGTCGAGATCGTTAGTATTCCAGACGGCGTCTGTTTAACGTCCGTCGGGGTGAAGTTCGACTCTCGGCCGATAACCGCTAACGAGTAAACAACGGGCAGTAGTCTTGAGGATCCGGCCTGGGCGAATCTCTAGTGGTTCGATTCAGCGGAAATCTTGATAAGAGGAAGCGGTCCGTCGAGCCGGAAAATGCGCGTGTGCGATGCTTTCCTTCCGCTCGAGTCCGCGCCCACTTTAATTGCGCTTGAGACTTGCGTTTTTGAGTATCGCCGTCGCCGACAGCTTGAGTAAATTTCCCTTCTTGCCATTTTGCGCAGCTCTAATCATCGCCAATGGGAAAAGTACAATAACACCTTGTCTGCTTCTTTTAAGCCAGATCATAAGCTCGCCGTAAAAGACAGGCGAAGCCGCAGAAAAAGGAGGTTGCTAATCGTCAGGAATCCCCTCCTGCATCGCCGTGGAAAGCTCGAAAGCACAATAGCCTGAAAGAAGAAAAAGCGGAGAAGCGAGGGAGCGTCTGAATGGACGATTACTTAGCGCCGCGCGACGCTCTCGGCCGCTAAGGTCGTTCGCCCGATTTTTATATTTATCTCGCTGCGTCTCATCTATTTTTCCCGAGTCTTTTTCGACTTTTTGCGCGGCAACGTTCTTCTATTTAAACTTCCGTGTACAGAGCGTTTACTCTTTCGAGTTCTTCTCGGGCACTCGCTTCGATTCCCTTCCCATTCTTTTCGCGGCCCAGACTTTCTTACGAAGGTGAGCTTTCCTTAATTTCCTTTTGTCGGTCTTGCGAAAGGCAAGTTTGCTCGCTCGGGAGTTTCATCGATTGACTCGCCCTCTCTGTACATGTACTTCCTGTCGCAGGAAAAATGTTGTTGGAACATTATTTTCTCGCTCATCTTTAACCTAAGTGTGTACTCGCTAGATTTTTTCCCACCGTTGAAACTGCAACTGAAATTTGGTAGATGCAAAGTTTACAAGCGTTTTACAGAAAATCAGATTCAAGCTCTGACAGCGATCAATGTAAATATGCGCTGTGAAGCAAAATATCTCGAAAGTCCATTTCAGCAGCTTAGCTATGTATTAGAAACTCAAACCAAAGACCGGTAAAATTTGCGTTGCGCAGCAGCGAATCCCTTCTAGGGTTGCTTTATGATTAGTGAAAAGGTGCTATGGACCAAATTCAATGCAGTTTCCGTAATCCCGAAATTGTAGCCTAGTTTCAAGGTTGCCCGAATCGAATGTAAATAGCGGCGGCAAACTTTAACGCGAACGCGATGTTTAGACAAATAGCGTTGTCAAGAGCGCGCGAAATTTAATGCCGCGTCATGCGCAAATTGATTGCCGTTTGAATTAATTACTTCTGCTTCGCGCCCGTAATTATATTACGCAGCTTGAAGCAGCGCTTTTCATCAGCTTGGCCTTTTTCAAGATTGACTACTCAGTCAGGTTGGTCAAAGTGTGCTTTACTGCACGTAACATTATTTACCAATAATTAAATGAATTCCTTTGAAAATTCGAAAAAGCATGAAGTAACGAAAAGTCCTAAATGGAAGGTGAAATAAAGCAGCGCTCAAGTTCGGGGCGTCGGGGCTGATGGAAAACAAGCTTTCGTCCATCTGCGCGGCCGTAACGTCGTTTCCAGCAATTTCGCGAATGCGCGCCTTGTGCGTCATTTTTTGCACCAGGGAGCAAAGGCTAACGCGATTCCCGTCGTTGCTCTCGACGTTGCGCAATTCCATTTCAATGGCGCGCCGCGTGCAGCCTCAAAACTGCGCTCGTCCTTTCTCCCGCCAAGGGCTAAACGAGTTTCGGCTTGGATCCGTTCGAGTTGCCCGCGCGGCATCTTTTTATGGTTAATGAATCCTGCTTGGATTACGGCCTGATCGTAAACCGGATGAAAAACTGCTTTTGCAAATGTTTATGTAAAATTTGAAAAGCTTTGCTGAAATTCATTAAAACAAAGTCTGGAGGAATAAAACCCGAGTGCTTCTTTAATGGCGTTGATTATGAAAATATACAATCATGCATAATCTTTAAATTAGACTGTTGCACGTGGAGCAAGTTTAAAAGGTAGAATAAAACAATTAAGGGGCGGGTGAAAAATAATATTTTAATCAATGCCCTCTCCCCGTAAAAGTTGCCGTACGATAAACTTTCATAAGCCCGTAACGCAATTCTAACGCTCCGAAAATAAGAGCGCAAAGGGAAAACAAGACTTGGTGCTGCGAGGACACAGGGGTAGGGAGAGTGGGAGAGAGAATTACGTTAATTTGCATGGAAAATACAGAAACGAATTACACGCTCCTGCGCCTCCTCTCTCATAAAATCGTTACGGGAGCGTGGAGAGGGACAAAAAGAGAGAAAAACAACGCTGTGCTTTAACCCCTTTCAGCATGCCTCCCTATCTGTCGCCTATTTTTCTCCGCTTTTTAAGCTGATTTTTTAATTAACTTATTATTTTATTTCATCCTTAAAGATTTAAGTTTATGTTAGCGTAAAAAATTCAAATAACTTTGTGATTAGAATCATTACTGGATTTTTTAATGCAAAAGCTATTTATTTACTAAATACATTGCCCAATTCGCTATTGGCTAAAGAAAATTATGAACGATATAAGCATCTGTTAAAGGCTTGTCAAAATATTAGTTTGTCTCGTCCCGCTCGCTTTTCGCACAGAGAAACACCATCGGTGACTGGTATAACGGACCAATAAAACAAGGCGCGCGCGTCTTCCTTTTTCCGAGTTTTCTGCAATTCGATTTTTCGCCCTTTTCTGAAAGCGTCGACGATGCAGTCAAAATTTTATCATACCTTTTCGTGGTAAAGGCGCTAGATTGCATTTCCATGCAAATACACCTCAATCATTTTGGTTTATTTTCCGACAATACTAAGCGTTGCTTTCCACCCTTAGCATAACTGCGGTAGCTGCGCGAAAAGTTAAAGTGCCAGAAATAGAACTGTAGAGAGGCTGAGGCAGTCACTTAAACGAGGCTAACCTTCATGCCAGAAATATGAAAGCGACAATGGTAAGCGTAGCCCTTTTATGCGCCACTCTTTCTCGCTTTGCGCTTAATAATCCATAATTTAAAGCGCTCGAAAATAAGCCTCTTGCACATATTATGAATGGGCGATTTTGCTATGGTTTTCGGAGCTTTTTAGGAACTTACTTGCTTCGAGCTTTTTTGTGGTCATGATTTTTCGAACTGCCTCCTAATCAGCTGCTTCAGCTTATTTGGTTTTCCATTGGGATTAATAACTTCTGTTTCCTTTTCAAAATATTACTGTTCATATAACTATGACAGAATTTACAAGCCCTTTTAAAATACGATTAATTCTCTGTAGAAGCAGCGGACTTTGACTTTTCACGGACTAAGAGTTTGAGGAAGTAGGTGGGAGCGTAGCCGTCCTTTTCTTCTTCGCGTCGTTAGGGAAATTCAAATTAACCTCTTTATACCCCATGGACTGTTTTTAAAAGGCGTTTTATCAAAGTACTTTCGGATTTACAAAGTCCAACCCTAAGTGAAATTAAGCGCCTCTTTTAATGCGTCTCGCATTAACGGCTATAGCAACTTACGTATATTTAATTAATGGACTAAAAGTTTCGCGATCTTTTTTATTAAAACAGATATTTTTTAAGAGATAACATTGTCAGCTGGTTTTTCGTTACGTCAAGTGTTGATACAGCCCGACTGATGTTCAAAAATTAAAACTAATAGTTAGTTTATTACTTGCATAATCCATATAATTATTATAGTGAGTTCTGAACATAAAGACAAATTAATCGTTTTCATTAAAGCTATTTTGTTCTATTAAAAGGATATGTCGTGAATATTTTGAAAACCAATACGTATTATTCCGATTGAAAAATAGGAAATAATGCTTTCAAAAATTGTAATATCATGTAGCTCAAAGAATAAAAAATGAAGCAAGCAAAAGTTTTTCATTTCATTCCTTGAACATCATTGTAAATAATACGTAGAAGTAAAATATTTACTATTATACATTTGAAGTACATATTTTTTTAAATATATCAGTTTTAATGTAGGCAAAGAATTATTCATCTAAATAAAATAATGGTAATATACGAATGCATAAAAAATATTTTTAATAACAATTTTTTTTTTTGTTTCAGGAAAGCACATTTGACAAACTATGGAATTTCCAAGCTGCATTAATTTTATGCCATAGAGGTGAGTACTTTAAATTTGATGAACGGATAAAAAATAATATGCCTTTTAAGTTATCTATCTTTTCATGTCGTTATTTACTTTGTAGTTTAGAACAAACTTACAAAAGTTATAGTGGTGAGTTTTATTTTTTAATAAATTGACTTTTAATTTCTTAATAAGAAGAATTTTACCACAAGATAAATCTGATCCTGTCGTAATAGACTCTTTTCATAAAAAGCTTTTCATATATTTTTTTTTGTTAATTTTCCATTCTTGTGAGAGCTTTGAAAGCAAAGGTAAATAAATGATAATGATGTACACCGCATTATGCGTGTAAATGTTCTCTAGCGAAAATGTGTGCAAAAACTTTTCTTTGCTTTTAAGCCTCTTACCTTTACGCAAAGCATTACCTAATTAACAAATTCATTGAAACAAAATTTTATTCCTTGTTTGCTTACTCGATACATAAAAGTTTAGTGTACACCCAAATCTTTCTCAACTTTTAATTGAAACTAATTTAACGATCAGCAGAAACTCTGAATGTTAAAAAAAATCGTTAAAAATAAATAATTATGAAACTTGTTACGTAAAGTCGCGCACTTGGAAGAGCAAAAAGTTGTCGAAACAAGAGCAAAAAATGCCTCAAAGGCTCAGGAGCTTTTGGACCAATGAGCAACTGAGGAGTTTTCTTGCCTGCGAACTTTTCCGCGACGACATTAAAATTCGTGGAGCTGCTCCGAGGCAACTTTCGCCTCGGCTGTATGTACAGGCGCGAGAAAAAAAGAGTAATTAAAATGGCCACGGGCTTCTAAGAAGATTGACGATGCATTTTTGCGGAAAGTGCGGCCTACGATGCATAATGAATTGTATCGCCGGCTGACTTTCGAGGCGGGCGCAAGAGGTGCGAAAAGTGCTGGAAATTATTAAAGAATTGATGAGATGGCGCACGCTGCGAGGCTCGAGATGAGTTGCCTCAATGTTTATGCTAAACTCTTTTGCCTAGAATGAAATTGCAACGGCTTTGAGCTACCTAATATAAACTATAATTAAACTACTTAAACACTCGTCTGATTATTTGTTTATTTATTCTACTTTATTTGATTTTTAACAATTTACAATCAATTTTGCGACTCTAAAGTTTCAGTGTTTTCGGAAAAAGCGAAATAAATTGCTGGAAAAGTAGTAGTTCAGTAATGTGAAGCCCTAAAAAGAAGGAGGATATAAAGGACAGCATATACGGAGAATAACGAGAATGCAGACGAGAACGTGAGCGTAAAACTAAAAACTTTCTGGATAGCGTTGTCGGCGCGGAATCCATTCTAAAAGGAATTCATATATTAAAGTGGACGCATCGAAAAGTTTTAACAGGCTGGATAGGTGAGACCGGACAGTAAAGCAGTCGCGCGATCTTTTATAAATTATTAACGCGGTTCGGCCTGCGTTTTGTGTGCCCGACTGATCTGATTTATGACTCGGAAACTTCTTGCTTCGTTTTGTTTTTCAATGATACATAATTTATGGTACTCGGCCTTTTCTAAATGAATTTTTCCCCTGGCCTTACCAGCTCCAATGCAAGTAATCTCATGTATTTCTGGCTAGAGATTTTCTGAAAAAAAGTTGAAGCTTTCAAGCGTAGGAAAGCGAGAAGCATTAACATCAAGCAATTTTTCCAGATATTAGAATTCTAGGAAGAAGAGAAATATTCCCGCGTCTGTGGCTGAAAAACAAATATTTGGCCGGGCAAGTTTGATTCTTGAATGCGCTCAGCTGCGGCATGCGAGACTCTTGCGACATCAAAGTCCCGTATCCGCTCGTTTCCCGAACTATGGCCGAAGTTTTCAGCGGTGATAAACTGCCGCCGCACAGCCCTGCCCGCAATCAGCGCCTTGGAATAATCTTTTACACGGCCCCTTTTTTAGAGCAAGCACTTGTTAAACTTACGGAAGTTATTCTACATGTTTCTTGTGAAGTTTTGCACGTCATGGAAACAAGCGCTGAAAAAACTTGTCCGTGGCGGAGGAAGCCGAGTCAGAGCCAGAGTTTTCATTTTAAACTTTTACTGCTACAAAGAATCATCCTGGGATTATTTTTGATTATTTATTTACTCGAGCTATTTTCTCATGTTTACTTTGTAAAGTGGGAGAAAATAACGATTCCATAATATATAAAAGTGAATAGAACGTAAACAAAGCAGTAATATTTAAAAGTTTAATCAATTGCTGCCTCGGCGAATCGTATTCCATCGGTGATTTTTCAACACCGTGGGACATACCGAGAACTAGAATATTCGGTAAGTCGGCAGCAGTGGAACATCGCCTATTTCAATTAGACTTTATGCATACGCAATTGTCGAGTGTTGTGGTTGTGTATTGTTACGCCGCGCGTTCGCGCTTCTATACGTGGAATGAAATCCAATTGTTTGCTCTACTTTGCCGAAGCTTCATTATCCTTTGGCGCAGCTGAGAGGCGCAGTTTAATCACTTAGAATTGAATTACGTACATATCGAGCGGTTCTAAAAATAATAAGCAAGAACTTGGCATTTATGGAATCTTAGCCCAAGATTTTCCTTTTTAGTTCTTCCAGGATTCAAATTAGATGATTTAAAAAAATTTTTATCTTAATTTTTAAAACTTCATTACGTATTTATTAATTTAGTTATTGCCCGTTTCTCAGTCTTCTAGTTTATCTCAGCAAATTTGACATTTAGGCGGAGGCAGCAAAATAAAATATGAAGCTCTCTCGACGTTCCCATTAGTCTGGAATAGCAGCGGCTGTCGCGCGCCTCGCTCGTTTCGGACGATATCGTTTCCAGGGTCTTAGGCAAGGATCTCGCCCTTATCCCCGCTTCTCACCTGAAGAGTAGGATGTACGCGCATTTACGTATTTTTTTATATTTCGTCACTCCCAGGATAAGGGATTTCGTAGCCCTTGAAGGAATGGCCAAGCTGAAAAATATAAAGAAAAATAGCTGCTGCCCTGCCCTCCGTGAAGATGCTACATGCTTTTTTCTACTCAACTAAAAGTTAACTTTGTTTTATGAAGCTTTTTTTAAAAAATTTAGAAAACCTTTTATCTACTAATAAAACTAATTTTATCCGTGAACTATCAATGAATCTTATTATTATCAATTATTTGCCTAAGGATTATTGCATTATAACTATAATAATATTAAAAATATTTACGTAAAGTCGAATAGAAGAACAGAATATAACATAATACCCACGATTTATTTATTATTACAAGCGACATTCAGGCGCGCTCTAATTTTATTACAAATATTAGAAATGTATTCCTTATGCGAATTTCAAATATATTTTATAAAATTTTATATATTTATAAATCAATACTGCCATGTAAAAATTCAAAGAATTCATAATTCTGACATTCGAACTATATTGACCAATCAAATCAAGCCTTTAAATGCTTCAACATGGCTGTTCATCACTTTTTAAAGAAGAGAAAATGCTTAATTTGGTTTTGATAAATTTAGAAAAATTATTGAAATTAAGAGAAATAACAAAATCAAGGCGTTTTAAGCACTCAACTCTTTGTCCACTAAATACGTAAATTAGAATCCAAAAAATAAATTTTGTACTTATTCAAGCAATATTATACATTTGGCACAAGTCGACAATTTTAAGTAAAATCACGTATCGATAATAAATTAAGCCTTCAGTGGTGAGAGCTATTTAAAGACGACACCTGACAAAATGCGAAAGTAAGTCTTGGACATTCAATGGTAGCACATTGTCTAGTCGTACGTAAAAGCTTTAACTTTGAACTGTAATATGAAGCAAACATTTAATCCGTTTTATTCCTTCTCGCGGGATAATAGTAAATAATCGATTATCAGTAGCAATTAGTGAAATTTTAAAGTTAAATGCTAATTTGTGATGGATTGTTTTACTGTTTACAGGCTTTCCAACTATACTGTTGATTGTCACATTGTTTACGATAGCAACATTTCTTTTTAAACAAAGAAGATTTATTGCACTTGCATCGAAATTGCCCGGACCTGCAGCTTATCCGCTCATTGGAAATGCACTGAAATTTGCCTGCAAATCTGACCGTATGTTTCTTTATTTTTAATAAATCTTTTAAATTTTATTAAACAATTTTTTTTAAGTATAAGTAATTTGAAATATGTTCGTTATAAGTATAAGTTCGTTACAAGATGAACTAGATTTGCAAGACGTTTTTATTGTGACAACGCTTCGGAAATTATTTCCTTTATTAGGGCTATAACAAGAAGAGGAGTCCAAAAATGATATAAAACATGTAAAATATAAATATAAAGAATTATTGATTATCGATTGATAAAACACTCTATGCTATTGATTCACATGTTGTCAGGTGTAAACAATTCCGAAAAATGTAGACTTAGGAAACGTTGAGGGAGAGAATCGCAAGCGTTAAAAAATAAGACAAAAATAATTTCTAATAAACACTATCAAACTATCTATCAAACTCACGAAGGAACAACTCAATGTCAATCGTGACAATTATATAGACAACCGTTGTGTCTATGTAAAAAATTAAAACTGAACCGGAAAAGTAAAATACGTGTAAGGGCAATACATCAAAGATTAAAGGAAGGATTCTCTCCGCAGCTTTTCATGATCATTCTACATTTTTGGGATTTTTTCACATCCGATTACATGTGAATAAATAGCATAGTGTTTTATGGTATTATGAATTGATAACCAATTCTTTATATTTATATTTTACATGTTTAATATCATTTTTGGACTCCTCTTCTTGTTGTAACCCTCAATGATGGGAATGCAAAAAATTTCTAAAACGTTAGATAATAAATACATCTTACAAATGTCGCTAAAACTTTTTTTTATCAATAAAAATTTTCGGATTTATTTACAAAATCGGTTAGAAATAATCAGCTGTGTTTTTAAATAAAATATGTATGTTTGCGGGTATCTGTGCGTGTGTTTATTTTCTATTTACAATAATTACTTTAACGATACTTTACTTGTTTAGAATTACTGGAACGTATTGTGGACGTCGTAGCACCGTACGCCGATGTGACCCCGATGAGACTGTGGATGGGACCAATTTTATACGTTGTGATCATCGAACCATGTGACATCGAGGTAAGAATTTTATTATTTCAAGTAATTCGAAGTTAACACTTTAGGATAGGTATGAAAATTTTTAATTTTTTAAAAGACGAATCTCAACTTTTTTAATTTTTGAAAACCATACAATCAATTATTTAATTCTATTACTATACGCACTACACAAATTTAAATTCTTCGAAATTTTAAGTTGCTATAATAAATAACTGTGAGAACCAAACATCTACACTTAAACAATAAAAGGTATATAGAGTTTGCAAGTGCTTTTTTTATGTACGTTCACTTTCATATATTAATTTTTAAGAATATGAATATTTTTAAATAAAATGAAAATTAAAATGAAAGCTAGATTTCAATAAGATTTATTTATTAAATTAAGAAAAAACAAACAATTACGCTCTAGAATGTACCTATTATATGTTTAAAAAATTTAGAAGGCTTTAGTACTACTACGCAATTCTAGAAATTCTCTTTAGTTGTGCAAACTCGTCAATCGGCTTCTCACGTTCGATAACAATACCTGTTGACTTTCCTTACGCGTAACTTATAGAAATCTCTTCAAAGTATAAGAGTTGGCTTGATTATTGAATTAAGTGAAACCGCAATGCTTAAAAATTGTTTATATATAATATCTATAATATTTATTCATTCGTATTATTACAAATAATTGTGTTTTTTTTTTGTTAGATTGTCCTCCATAGTTATCAAGCAACCAGCAAAGGAAGTGCTTATAAATTTTTATACCCCTTTATTGGCAATGGTCTTATTAGCGGATCAGGTAAACTTAATTAAAATAATTGATGAAAACTTATGTACTTATTAAAACTTATTAAAACTTATGTTTTTTTTAAAACAAATACAATTTTTAGGAAAAGTCTGGAAAACTCACAGGAAGTTGGTGCAACCTATTTTAAATCAACGTATGTTGAATTCTTTCATCGACGTATTTGACCGTCGAAGTAAAGATTTAATGAAAAAGTTGGAACCAATGGATAATGGAGAAATATTTGATGTTTTTAATTACGTAGAAGGTTGTACAATTAACATTGTCTGTGGTATGTACGTATGTCGCTATTAAATTTTAAAATTAATATTATTTAATATATTTTGAAAATTATTTAATTCTAAGAATTCTTCCTATTTAATTTCTAATTTAAAGAAACAGTTATGGGTTATACAGATGCAAATGCACTAAACAATCCGAACTACGAATTTCTTCATTTTACAGCTGAGTAAGTAAATTTTAAAAATGGTTTATTTTTTTGTATCGTATATTCAATAGCACTTCATAAATACATCATTTTTATTTTATAGAATGTATAAAATTATTCATAATAGAATGATGAAGATTTGGCTACATCCTGATTGGATTTTTAGAATGACGTCCAATTATAATAATCAACAGAAAGCACAGCAAATTATTCATAAATTTACAGAACAGGTTCGATTTCGATGTATTTAATAAAATAAAAATATAAGTGATTAAATTCTTTAAGTTTCTTTTTCAAATTTTTTATTTTTTTAAGTTATTTGTTAGTTTCATTCCCATTTAATGTAAACTTATATTGATTACAGTGTATTGAAGCTACAAAACAAGAGTTTAGTGAGGAATGCGGTAGAGTGTCCATATTGCAAAGATTGTTAACAGTAAACAGCGCAACAAACGAATTAAGCATTGAAGAGTTGAGAGATGAAATTTATACAATTTATATTGCTGTAAATATTTCTTTTTATCCCTGTTGGAAGTTTTCACCATTATTTGGTCAGTTTTTGACCAATTTTTTAAAAATTGGCCTAATTTTTTACCAAAAACTGTCAAAACGACACCGCTTTGATCGCAAAATTGGTCAAAAATTGGTCAAAGTGAAAATAAAAGTAAAATGTTGTAAATAATAACATTTAATAATAGTATTCAATTATTTTTAAAGAATTCTCTACTTAAACTTATTTGCAGTTTAAATAATATTTTAAAATTGAATAATTATTGAATAATTATTACATTATTTATATTTTCTAATTTTAATAAAAAATTTTAAATTTAATTTTTTATTTTTATTTTTTAACTTTTGAATTTAACTGATAAATTCAAAGATGCGTACATTTTAAATATAAAATTTTAGTTTACATTCTTATTAATTCACAATATTTATTTTTCATCAATTTTTGACCAATATTTAATCAAAATATTTGGCCAAAAAAATGGTGAAATTTCCCACAGGGATATTATTCCTTTTGTGCTAATCTATTAATTTACAGCATATATGCATTTTAGTCTCAAGATACCATAGCGGTAACAACTAGTTTTGCCATTTTAATGATGGGAATCCACAAGAATATTCAAGATAAAGCTAGAGGCGAAGTAGATAGAATTCTCGGTGATGAAAAAATCAATGCAGAATCTTTATCGAAGTTGAAATACATTGAGATGATAATTAAAGAAACTCTTCGACTTTTTCCGATCGCTCCATTAATGGTACGCCAGTTAAATGAAGAACTAAAGTTAGGTAAAAAGCGCATTGCATTTCCATTTTTGACCAAATAATATTGTATTGAAATTTTATACGCCTTAAAAGTAATTTTATTAAATTTACTACAAATGTATTTTTTTAACATTTTTGACGAATTTTTAATTAACGTTTTTTTATATTTTTTTTTACAAATTTCTTAATCATCACAGCATTTGCAATGTTAAAAGGAAGTAAAAATTAAATTTTACTTGAATGGATTTGGTACTTTTCAACTACAAAATCAGTTGAAGCTGAAATATTAGTTACTCTTAAAACCTGAAAATATTTGAAACTAGGCTTTACAAAAAGCATCTTTGCAAAATAACCAATGTTTGTTTAAGTACACGCGAATTAAGTAGAGTATAACAGAGAATAGTTTTGTTATAGTAAACCATTGCTTTATTACAACATATAATATTTTTAGCCAATTTAACCGATGTTGATTTAAAAAAAAATATCTTGTAATTTTCTATATACTTTTATTATCAATATAATTTATTCAAGTTGTAAATTATTTTGTCTAGAAAAGTGCATACTTCCAAAGGGATGCCAAGTAGTCATAGCTGCATACATTACACATCGATGCTCGAAGTATTGGGAAAAACCTGAAGAATTCATTCCCGAACGTTTCAATACCAAGAAAATTTCAAACAGGCATCCGTTTGCTTTTATTCCATTTAGCGGTGGACCTATGGGTTGCATCGGTAATGTAACGCGATACTTAACTATATTTTTTTCGGACGTACTAATTTATATATTTATTTCAGGTCAAAAATATGCAATTATGGCTTTAAAAACATTATTAGCTAATATTCTTTGTAACTACGTTATAAAATCAAACGTCAGTCAAAGTGATATTCAGTTAAAAACAGATATATCTATTCGTTCAAAGAATGGTTATAAAATATCTTTACAAAAACGAAATAATACGTGATAGGATTTGCAAGAAAATTATTTAATTTAAAAAATTATTTGTGTCAATTTGAACTCTTTTTATACTTTTTATTTCGTCTCTCCAAGGTAAAGAAAGCATTTGAAATAGGATGTCCTGGTTGCGAGAATGGTCATTTTTGTAAAATATTACCTTCGTTTTAAAATTTAATGCAGATAAAAAAAATGTGTAATTTTGTAGGAAATATAATGTATTAGAATTATTGTACGTGCATACAAAACCTATACAAAACTAATATAAAATACCATTTAACAATTAGGTTCTTATCATTATGTACACAATAAAATACGAACTTTTTTTATTATACACATATTTATTGTTCCATATTTTATTTTTCCATTTTATATTCCATAATTTAACAATGATTTTGTAGTTAATATTATAAATTAAGTTTTTAATTTCATTAATTTTGTAAACGAAAATTTTAGTTGAGGCCTAGATCTCTCCTGATTATCCTCCAGATCTCCTGATAGATTCGTGTCAAAATCAGAAAAGCGTTTTTAAAAATCCAAATGTAAAAAAAAATATCAGTCATACGATTTAACACTTCGGAAAATACGAGTTATGGAAGTTTTTAATGCCACTTTAACAACAAATTTTAAAAACAAATGTTATAATTCAAAATTAAATAATAAAAATTTTTATGTTTTCCTAAGACATTTGAAAGCTTAATTACGCACGTGGAATTAGAGTTTTTTTTCTAACTTTGTTAAAAATCATAGTAAAGATGTTTATAATTAGACTTGGTTTTTCTAATATACTTTGGGTTTCTTTATATTTGCGTATTTTAAAACCCGTTTCAAAGTTTAAACCGACTTGATGATTCCGAAGTCTGGATCATTTTTTAGTCAGTTGTCTTTAATTTTAATTTAAAAAAATTTAATTTTAAAAACTTAAATGTGTATAGATTGTCTGTATTCGATTAAACACATTCATTTTAAAAAAATGTACAACTTAATTTAAAATTTGTAAAGTAGTTTGAAAAATTTACGCTATTTACAAAAACATTAGAAAAATAATTCTGTATAAAACAAAAAGGCGTTAAAAAAAATTGAGTAAATAAGAAAAACGATTATACAACTAGCCGATTAGGTAATTTATTGTTTGTTTTAACTCCATTATCACAAGGTGCTCTTCCGATTTCTAGGTAACCAAGTATAATACGCCTGTTAAATCATTTTTCCGAACTATGTGTTACACTATTTGCAATAGAGCGGATGCAATGAGGCACGCATTTAGTAATTACTCATGTCAACCGTAAAGATTTTTTTGGATATACCGGGCCGTTTTGCTTAAGCATCGTCGTATAAAAGCAGAGCAGTTGGCGGAAATGAATTCAGTTTTGTGAAGAAGCTAAAATCGCATCTGTACAATGGCGCAAATGTTCGCTAAATTTGTTGTTTTATGCATTATCGGAGTTGCAGTAACTCAAGTGGTGAGTTGTTTTCAATCCACGTCTCAGGATCACGGATTCAGATCAAACTTCGGGTTCACAATTCGACTTTTTTCATATTTTGATTATAATATTTTTATATTTTCTATTAAAAATATTCTTTGAAGTTTGAACCGATTCTATTGTATTGTATTGTATTGTAAAAAAAAAAAAAAAATTCTATGATCCAGAAATCTGAGCCTCTCGTACTTGGTACTAATTTTATTAGATTTATATCTTGATAATTAAAGTGAAATAATTTTGTGCTATCAAAATTAATTTTATAAAGTGTTAAAGAACGTCGTGTTATTTTTAAAAAAATGTTTAAGTTAGAATTTGACACGTTAATATATTACACCAATATCTATTTTCACAAATTTTACACAATTTTTTTAATGACTTAAAAGAAATTTTTTCTGATTTTTAGGCTTGCGATGTTCAAGTAAAATCTTTGGACGTAGACAACAAATCTAACGACTATTTTGGAGATATTGTAACTGACGTAAAGCCTCAAGGTGATGATAGCAGTATTTCTGTAACGGTTCCAATAAAGCAAGATCTCGACGAAAATCTCCAAGTATATTTATTTCGTTATTTTTACTAAAATCTCCATTGAAATATTTAATCTAATTATGGACATTTTTATCACTTGCAGATGAAAATCAACTTAAATTTCAACGATATACCAATTTTAAAAGATCATGTCGTTTCTCTCTGCGATGCAATTGGCACGGATGGATTTTTGAAACCCATAGTTTCAGTAATCGAACCTGCTGGCAAATTCCCAACGAAGTGCCCGATTCCAGCGGTTTGTTAATAGTTCATTAGTTTTTTAATACCTGATATATTGCGATTTAAACATTTATTGTTTCGATTTAAACTTTTAGGGAGAATGGAAGGTGAGCAACTACGTCATCGATATGAAAGACTATCTTCCATTCGGCTTGACACCTTCTGGTGATTTTGATCTTCAACTCGACGTCGAAATGCCAGATCAAGAGCCATTAGTCAGAGCGAAAGTAACTGGATCCGTTGCTTCTTCCGGTGCTTTGAGCTCGTTGTTGAAACTTATCTAAATATAGTTACTAAATTTTTCTATATTTACTAAATATTGTGATATTGTTATCCTTTGCCTTGGGTAAAAAAATGCACCTATATAGTATAGGTATGGTAATAGGTTAGGTTGTAGAAATAAAATAAGTACTGCATGACATTTCGTTGAAAAATGATTTTAATACTTTTCCAAAATGATATGTAATCTTCTATAAAAATAAAGGACATCAAATAAGAAAGATTTTATCAATTTTTTTAGCCTTGTTATCGGTTCTAAAAATAAATCAATGTTAATATTATTATACAGAAGACAGTAAAAAGTATTTTTAGACATGAACAAAATATTGCACTATTAACCTTTTTAGATGTTTGATTTCTTGTCAAGATGGAAATACTTGACTTTTTCTCTTTTAAATTCACAGCAGATTGAGTTTGTAGAATATTTTGTTTCTTTAATGATTTATTAGTAACCCTCTAAAAAATTAAATAATAATTATAAAACGAAAAACTCTCTAAAACGTATAAACTAATTTAACTTTTTAAACTTTACTTTGTCTGTACTTCCAAGGCTTGTTCTTAAAATGCTTGATTTTTCTATGATTTGAAAACAAACTATGAATTAATAGTCAACAATTTTAAGAGAAACTGAAAAAATATCTTACGTAAAAGTTTGCAAGAGGATCCTATATTATCTTTAGGTAAAATAGGTTTTCTCATTTTTAATGCTTCATTTTTCGGTCTTCGAATGTTGCTAAGTCCAATGTCAGACTTCTGCAAGTATAACGATTTTCTTAAAATTCTTTAAAAATTAAAGGTATTCAAATTACAAACCGTATTTTTTAAGGTTGTGCTTTTTTGTTCTTTGATTTTATTCACACTTTTCTTCGAAGTTTTTGGGCCAGACTTTTTTTCGCTGACCCCATTAACGACTTTTTTCGAATCGTCTTTTGCAGAGTGCGTTTCATTAAAAGATTCAATAACTGAATTCAATAATGAATCCAATTCAGCGCCATCGCGTACTTTCGACAAGTATTCCTCTAAATCAAATAAACAAATGTGAAACTACTAAAAGGAACTTTTAATTATGTATAGAACTAGTTGTTTACGTGTCTTCCTGATCCTATTCTGAAAAGAAAGTTTCAGAGTTAATTATAGTGTATATAATTGGCAAAAAATTAAAATACCGAGAATAATTATTAAACAGTCAATTAAATAAATATCGAGCTTTCATTTACATATAAATACCAAAAGACTCCCTCTTTATATAGCAATAAAAATGGAAAATGTTAAAATTTTATAAATTACTTGTCGGGGGGTGAGAGCTTTATCTTTCGAGGTTTCAGATTCCGCAGTCTCCGTCTCATTAGAAATGTTCTTATTCCTAGTTGGCAAACACGAAATGCCAATATTGTCGCGCGGCGCTGTCATTGTTTGTCGTTTCAGCAGCGGCTGACTAATTTCTTCGATATCACCACCTTGAAGTAAAAAATATTATTTTATTTATAAAAAAAAAATTTTAAAGGTTAGTAAGCACAGTCCAATACGACAAAACTCGCTATTTTCATTTAGTGTAATAAAAGCTGAATCTACTTACTACATAAAAATAATAAAATTAGTTTCTTTAAACAAAATGTAAAATGTAATCGTTTCTTTGACGAAAGATAACAAGCAATATGATAAAATTAATAAAATAAGTAGCGAACACCTTGCAAGATGCAGGAGAGGCCGAGGCTGTCTTTTGGCTGATAAATTCCCGCGCGTCGCCGATGAATGCGCAGAGTGCCATCGCGAGGCGATTCGTGCTTCGAGTTGGAGTTCGTCTCTCTCATCGCCCGCGATTAAGATTGACTTAACATTTGACGAAAAGCCGCTTCCTTTGAACTTCTCCTTACTTACCTTTCCGACGGTGTCCACACAACTATGAAGTCCTGCGCAGTCTCAATGGCCGTACGATTATCTTTTTTTTCGACGAGTATGTAATTAAGGTATTCGGTTATACTCGAATTATGCCTATACTAGGAAACGAAGTGTGCGCGGTGCGCGCATTTTACTTAAAAACATAATTATAAAATATACAAATTAGTAACACGTGTATTTCGTAAGATTTTCACGCTAAGTTAAAATGGACTTAAATTATGGTTATAACAAACGTTAGGATTATAAGATACCATCAATTAAATAATATGTATAAACTTTTTTACTAATGTAAATCACTTGACTAAGTAAAAACGAACTTTCATGAACAGAAACGTTACAATGGGCGGACTACATTTGGATATTCAATAATATAAGCTCCTCTAAATTTGTACGAAAGACAAAAAAAGAGCAAAGTTAGAAAACTCGGTTTAGTATAAAAATTTAAGACATCCAAGTTTCAATGTTATTCCGGAATTGCCTCCGAAATCGAGTTCGGAACTTTCGGGGCCGAGAACGTTTCAGCTGGGCAACTCAGTGCACCACAAAGCATCGAGTCTGTATAACCACAGGC
>UCOL01002124.1:0-28341 GCA_900474335.1 Ormyrus nitidulus
GGAGGGAAGAATCCGCGCAAAGTTGGGAAAACGGTCGATCTCTGAATGCTGCTGCTACTGCTGCTGGCTGGCCTGGCTCTCGCGTGCCTCCCGCGCTCTCGCGGTAAATAGGACGGATGTGTTTATTTATTCCGCTGCGGGGCCGAGAGCGACCGACCGGCGGGAAACAGAGATGCACACACGCCAGTGTATATAAGTATGCTCGCGCGATTTCGCCGAACAGAGGGAGATGAATGGAAGCTGCTGCCGCTGCTGCCGCTGCTGCTGGTGGTTCGAAAATTTTAGCAAATTGTACGACTGCAGTTAGCGTTGCTGCTTCTTACGTGTTATATGTGTACGAACAACTGGGCGTAGGGAATATTCTGCGTATACGACTGGCCTTAGGGAATTAGTGATAGAAACTCGAGACCGGACAATTATTAATGTCTAGTGTTTGTCGGGATTTAATTTTTTTATTTTTTTCGGCTCCACCAGTAGATTGAGCCGATTTTTCGATTACAAATTGACTGCTGGATTAATAATTGTACTTACTATGCTACCAATGAAAGAGTACCAATGTACCATCTCCTTTTCTCTTATTTCAAACATGTACTTCATTTCTAGACGTGATGATGCAACGTATAAATACTGTAAATTTTACTAAAGCTTGTTCCTCATCACGTAAAATGTTGTATCGAACTTCGGTTTCATATCTAGAATAACAAAAGTAATAATTTTCATATTTGGTTTAAGTTTTGGATGTAAGAGAAATCGCTGGATGTAGTTAATATAAACTGTAGAGGTCCGTTGTGCCCCCTAATAAAAGAGTCAGAAGTCTATAAGTTCTATACTCAGATTTAGATTGGCGTGACATTCATCCACATACCTGGAAATGTTTCCATGCCTATAGATACCTACTTACCCATACGTATCAATATTGGATACTACCATATATAACTGGCTCTTTTTAGAAGACCATGACTCTGTTCAAGTTAAGTTCAAATCCATCTGTAAAAGTCAAATTTTAACATAATTGAAATTAACTATAGATAGTTATTAGAGGATACTGACTTAGCTACTAATAATCGAGTTAAAAATGTTTTAAAAGTTTAAATATGATATCGCTGGGAAAAAGTGATTAAGAACCTAGGGAAAATGAGACCTGATTTTTTGACCCGATTTATCATGCTCGTTACGTAAAGCCGTGAAAAAATTAGTAAACGTCTCTTCTAGACCAAAGATCGTCAAAGGTTCAGTCGGTAGCTGCGAAAGTTCATTAAAATTTTGCACAAATTTTTTATTCAATTAATTTTTTACCTAAAAGTAAGAAATACACATCCTGATATTAATTCCGAGTTTAATTAATTAATAATTATTATTTTGCTTGAAATATTCAATAGACCGAGAACTGCACTTCATTGATATCACTTTCAACTTTAGAAACTTTAGATGACTAAACTTTATTAACTGTCAAAGTTACTAATTCAATACTTATTATATGAAGAAAAGTTACATTTAATAATTGTTAACAAAAGTTTTGATTATTTAATGAATTACAGTCAAATATTTTTAATATCGATTATTTTTCGCATCAGAGATGCATGCCAACTTTGAAATAATTTTCATTTTCCACGCGAAATTTCCTTCGAAGTAAAATAAATTGCGAGGAAGGAGAAAATTGTGCAAATGAATTGCAACGTGCAAAAGGAACAAGTTTTCCGGTATTCTTTCAAATTCGTTATTACGTTTTATCTCATCACCTCTAAGGCTTTCGGTGCTATTTACGAAATGCTATATTATTCAAATTTTACAGAGTAATTCATATTTTTCATCGTACTCGTGTATATAGAAGAGATAAATGTAGCCATTTACTAATTGATTTATAAGAATAAAATTACATTAAAAGAAAATTCTATATGAAACTTAATTAAAAACTAATGTGTAAATAAATGTGAAAAAATTTTATGTTTAAACGGATAATTAAAAAATTTCAAATTAATACATTATCTCTTTCAAGATTCAAGTGATATATTATATACTTAATATTAAATAAACTAGTTCATCAAAAGTTTTTCGAAAGGTAATTATTGATGTATTCAAACGATTGCTTTTTAGACATTCTATTATCAAAGGCAAATAAGCACCTCTGAGTGAGGTGAATTGAAATCAATTGAATAATCAAGTTTCGATCGACTTTTCGTCGCTCAAAATATTAATTGCGTGTATTTTATTATACTGCTAAATAAAATAAGTAAGTTTAAAAACGAGGATTTTAATATAGTCGTATAAATGCAAATAGCAAGCATTGAATTTTTGAAAAAGACAATAAATAATAATGCAGATAATAATGGAAAAACCAAGGGATATAAAGGTAGATATTTTTATTAGCTCGAAAGTTAACTGGAAATTCGATATAGCTGATCAAAATACAAAAGTGTAAGAGGGGAAAAATGAAAATGAAATTATGTGACGTTGATGGAAAAAGTTTTAAATGAATGTCAAGTTTATAAGTAATGCAATCCGTGCCGCTGGAATGCAATATTTCAAAATTTCATTTTAATCAACAGAAAATCTCGAACAATTTATAAAAAATTTAAAAACTTTTGAATAATCAATATTGACATTTGATAAATCGAAAAATAGAGTAGGGTTTTAAGTAATAAGGTCGGTGTATACTTTTCCGCGTTTCTGCCAAAAACTTGGCGAGGATTTAAAATAGTAGAAAACGATTGCGTAAGCCAATATAAAATAGCCGCGCGAATATTTTGGCGAAAAAGCAGGAGCGGAAAAAATATAAAACTGTTAAAATCGTAGAAACGCAAATAAACAGTATAAGAAAAGAAATCGAGCGATATTCGGGAAAGTAAAAATATATAATAACCGATGGAAAAACGCTATTCCAACATTCTCATCACTAAAATTAGGCGACAGGAACGTATCAGTAATCGATGGCATCCCAACGTTTCTCCGGACGGTTCTCGAATCTAATCGTCGCGCGGCCAGCATTAAAGCTCACTTAGAAAGCAATCACTTGGACAGGTTTTGACGCGTGAGTCAGTGAGCGTTTTATTCGTAATTAGACCGGCGCGGTGCACGTTTCACTCGTGTCTTCCGTTATCGCGAGCGAGACGCGCCATTTATTTCGGAGGCCCTCCGCGGAATTCGCTCGCTCGCTCCGACGGTGTCGGTCTCGAGGGTTCAAAAATAGATTCGATTCGATAGATTTTGCGCGAGCTGCCGCGCGAGAGCTCGGATTTTAACAAGTCGTCGGACGAGGAATTGATTGCCGGTTAAGAGAGAAGCGATTAGGCCCGCCCGGACGCGATCGCCCTAATCAAGCTTGCATTTCGTTTTCGATGTGTTTTTATTGGCGAGGCTAAGGTCAAAGTATTAGCTTTTCAAAACTTGTCTGCTCTTTTAACGAAAATCAAAGAAAAATCAATTTTTGTTTAATCACTTATAACTTCTCAACTATTAACGGTACAGTATTTTAACTTCCGACATTTGAAAGGTGAGATTATCAAATCCTATCGATTAAAAAAAAAAGACATCAAAAAATCTTTATGTGTCGAAAGTTATAGTCAAACAAAGAATAACGATGTAATTTTAGCTTAATTTTATTGTAAATTTTTATTTAGCCGTAACTTTTGCACAAATAAAGATTTTTTGATGAAATTTGTTTGATTTCATCTCACCTTTCGAACGCGAATAGTTAAAACACTGTACCTACAGTTAATAGTTGAGAAATTATAAGTGATTAAACAAAAATCCATTTTTTCTTAGATTTTTTTGCTAAAAGAGCACAAAACTTCTGAACAATCGAGCGTTCGGTCGAATGGACGCGGTTTTCTTCATATTTTAACGTTAGAAAACGTATCCCAAAGTCACAGGAAAATCCATTACCCATATGTCATGTGTTCTCCTTGTTAGTTCAAAACCGTTTATCAGATGTGTGTATGGAAGATTCCTTACTAAATGTCAAAATTGGTGTACAGTCATATGCTATCGTTGCTTATCGTAAGGCAATTTTCTTCATATTTTTACCAAGTTTCTAAGCATTTAGAAATATACGCGATCTTTTGATTTTTTGTATGTTCGCATAGAAATAGTCCTAAAGTGCAGAACTTTTAATTACAGGATATATAGATTAAATGAAAGTAATTATTTAGTTCTATATACAGAATACTCGAAGTACAAGCATTTTACCCTTGATGTAAGGCAAAGAGTATTTCTATATTGATTTTACAATCTAATTATCGGAATTATATGTAACAATGCGATCAGCAGCCGGTAAACTCGCCTCTTTAGATTCATACAAAGCCAATCGAGCCCGTAGAGTTCTTTTAATTTGTCGCTTTGCTCCTTCGAGCGAAAGTTATAAACGAACCCGAAAGGCTCTTGAAAAAAAAAAAAAAAAATAGAAGAAAAGCAGCGGCGGCGCTCAAAATTCTCGACGCGACGATAAAAAAATCGCGGAACCTCGTCGCTATATATACCTTCGTCTCGACAATTTTTCCCTCCCGCCTTCAGCGGGAAAGAGAGAAAGCAGACGCGGTATTCCACCCCGTTATTATATCAGATCCAGAACGCATAAATACGTGTCCGGGCCGAGGAGGCGGAGGGCGCGAAGCCGCCTCGCAATTATCCGATCCCTTTCGCGCGATAAAATCGAGTCCCCGCCAAGCGCTGCTTGGCGTACTCGTTTCGTCGGCTGATTGGCCGCGTAAGTGGACGCGCGCTCGCGGCGGTAATTATCGGCGGCACGCGCCGCCGAGCCCGGATATCCATTACGCTGCCTGCTTTCTTTCCCCTTTCTTTCTCCGGGCGGCGGGACTCACGCGCTAAGCGCCGTGTAACACTGAATTTTCGGCTTTCAGCCAAGTGTCCGATCTGATATTCGCAATTATCGGCCTATTTGTTGAGTTGAGCGCCGTAATCCGTTTTGACTTTTGCCTGAAATAATGTTCGTTTGCACGCATATCACGGTAAAAGCACTTTGGCTCGAAGCGATTTCGGGAGAATTTTCGGACGACAACTCTGATTACGAAGATCATTTGGAGAGCTTTAAAAATATCTGATTTATCGTTCGCATTGGGTTTTGCTGGAAAATGTGCGTGTCATATCTGGTATTGGGGCGGGAAACGTCGGCTATTATCGAATGCGTGAAATTGAATCGTCGAATGACAGGTTTAGATGCTCCGAATGTTATTTAGAAGAGAGATCAAAGAGATCGAAAAATCGCAGTCGCTTCTTGAATTGCAATATTTTACCTATCGACACCGAGTCGCTAATCGATATCGTATAAAATCGCGTTGAACAAACTTTATTGTAAAAGTTGCGTTGCCATAAATTTTACAACGACGCAATCTACTAAAACAAAACGTTTTCAAAATATATCGCGTTTCATTCAATCATTCTGTCGGGAAGATAACAATTAAACATGACGGCTCATTATTTCCTCGGAAAACTGATTTAAATGTATATGAGCAATTTGCTATATGAATTAATGCTTAAATGATTTAAATGAAAAAATCGTTTAACGTTTAATTGAATCCGTCTTATGGATTACTCTCGACGTATTCGTCTAAAGTACACGTATTTTTCATCTAATGCCAAAGATATTAAATGCAAATTAAATGTGAGTTAGTTAAGGATCATTATGCTATTTTATCAATCAGAATCATTTGTATTTTTCCAAATAGAGGCTTCAAAGATAAATTTAGGTACACAATATAGCTACAGAATTGTACAGAATAATTATAAAAGTATTGAGAAAAGCTTAGTTAATAAACCGATTTTCTAGTAAACAGCACTTTTTTTATTTTAATCTAAATTAAATATATTTTTAGATAATATATTAATAATCACTTCTTTATAACAACTTATTGGAATGAAGTACACTTAATTATCGTCAAAAATAATAATGTTGCACTTTAAAAAGTTTAATCACAATTTAATTTAGTGTAAACGTACATTTTAAAATTTATTTTACATAATTAAATTAAAAATAAGTAAGAATGACAGGTTCGTAGAATAAAAAATGAGCGTCGCTTAGATTTGTGAGAAAATCAGTGTCGAAGCACCGAGTCGGCGCGTCTAAGAATTCGTATTTGGCGCCCAGCAAGTGCCCCGTCCCTATTGAGGCTCGTTCGGCGCTTCGGGCGCCGCGGCAGATGCGCGAAGGTCAAAAGTATTTTAAAAATAAGGCCGTAGGCATCGCGCGGCGCGACGGCTCGCCATGGCCAGTGGACGTTAAGGGACGGGTGGCTACGCGCTGTAATGGCAAAAGACTTGCGCGAGGTGAGTAACAGATACACAGGCCGCGCCAAACCGACACTATACACGCCCGCGTTCCTTCTCGTTTCTCCTCGCTCTCGAGGGAGCCGCGATCCGGGAGATTTTGCGCGGATTTCCCCTCCTCGCATCGGCTCTCGGATGACATTTTCGAGCGCGAGCCAAACGCGGAAAAGGAGGCTCGCAGGAGGCTTGGCTCCCTGTACACGCGAGAGAAACACGTACATTCGATAAATGGCGCCCGACCGATGACCGTCATCTTACCGAGCCTCGGCCTAGTCACACACATATATAGATCTCTCGGCGGGCGCGCCTGTCTGTGTATGGTGTTTATTAGCGGACTGCTTAGAGTCTTTTTTCTCTGCCTGACCGTCACGTGACGGCCCGAGCGATCGTCCTAAGGCTCATCTTTACTAGCCTCTCGGAAAACATCGGGCTCGGAGGCGAGAGAGAGAGAGAGAGAGAGAGAGATTTTTCGGCTAATTTCGCGCACACACCGTGCATCCAAGTCCGCCGCTTCTGTCGAGTCACAGGAGGAGGGGCTTCCACCTTATCCATCTCTCTCTCTCTCTCTCTCTCTCCGATTTTTTTGCTATTAAGGGAAGAGGGGAAGGACGTGATTTTTAGCCTCGAAAAGTCCGCGCGTAGTGGTTCGTGCACGTACACGCGATACCTACGCAGAGCTGGGCGAGCAGCAGCTTTGTACGAGCAAGGAGAGCGAAGCGAGGAAAAATAGAGAAGGAAAATGTGCGCGCAAGCGTTCGCTCTTTCCGTTATCGCGCGATTAGGAGCGTAGCCGCAGCTGCTGCTGCTGCTGCTGCTGCCATACCGCCTGGCCTGCCTGCCTGCCTGCCTGCCTGCCTACTCGTGCCTTCTCGGACTCGACATTGGAGAAGCTTAGATTTCCACATGCGGTCTCGACGCTGAGCAAGTCCCGTCGCTCCGCGCGCGCTATCATTTTTTTTCCGGGGGGTGAAAGAAGAGATTACTTACCGCTCCGCGTACTTGATCTATTTTCTTTTCGAGCCGCGGTTACACTTGTCGCGAATTCTCGACCTCGCGGGGAATATGGTAATATTATTGCAATTGTCACCCGCGGAGGCTCTTTATCTGCGTTTCGAAAATTGCGCAGTAATAGACTTTTTGCTGGTTTTTAATGGCTTACAAGCATTTAACATCTGTTTATCGAAATTCGCCAAGTAGGTAAATTAAAATACTGTTCAATCGTGCAATTGGATTTGCCGTGCAGCGAAACTTTAAATATCCGTTTACGTTATGAAAGTACTCTTGAGTATCGTTAGAAATAGATTATTTTTCAACTATATAAACCATAACTACGGAATCGTGATGTCGTTAATTCTTTTTTATAAGAATTCCTTACGGGAAAAGGTTGAATACCGTTACTTCTTTAAGAGCGAACTTTATTGTCTAGTCGATTTAAAAACTGCTGCTTTTCGAACATTTCTGGGATTTCAAATAGAAAGAGGGAGATAATGCCAGCCTAAAAATTCTTAGATGTTTACGATTAATCTTACTTGATCTAGAGGCCAAAATCAATAATCAATAAAGTAATATTAAACAACGGTATTTTCTTTTGTCCCGCCTTGCTAAACGACTGCGGAAACGATGAAAATACTAAGAATTCAGTTTTCAATGAGACTCGACGAGTTTTCCAATTAATAGAATTCGGAAAAATCGCGAGACATGATAATCGTGAGAGACGATAAACCGTTAATTAACCTTGAACGCTCTGCGGATCGGGAGACGTTATCAGCAATTAATCCAAGCCGGCGGAGGGACGAATCTTCATTGATCGAAGAAAGAAATTGCACATCGAACGTTATGATGGATTGATTTTTTTGTTTTCTCCTCGCTCGAGGATCGATCGCGCTCGGCGCGTATTATATCAATAAAATCGAAATGAATCTACGACTATGTTTACGCTCGCGGCGGCGCGGCCCTAAATGAAGCGCATTCCTATCGGCGGATCCGTATAGGCACTGTACTATTGGTAAATGCCGACCTCAAAATATTTTCATTAGCCGCACGTCGATCGTCTGTGCAGCGCCGAGCACTTACGGGGGCCTTTGTGTGTGCGAGTGTCTACACGCCTCCCTCCTCCCACCCCTCTCCGCCGCGGCTACGACTCCGGCAATGCACTCGGGGGGGCAAATATTTCTATGAAAATTTTCGTCAAAATTCTTTCGCCCGGAGCGAGGAACGCGAGCGGCCGCGCGCGCATTGATTTGAAATTTAAATGCCGATCGAACGAATTCGATCGTTTACGACTGATTCTTCTTTTAAACTTTTCCAATATCACTGAAAAACTCCTGCTAAGCTTTTGTTTCAATTAGGCTTTCTCGGTTGACCGATTGTTGCACGGGTATTGTGTTTATAACACCTTTTTCTGGATAGATTTATGTATCTTAAATTTTAACGAGTTAAATGCTGTATTACAGTGACATTGAATTGGTTATTTGTTGAGTAAATACTACTTATTTTTCTAAAAGAATTCGTGTAACAGAGGGAGAAGAACTATGGAGTGTTCATATTCGATGAATTTTACTACTTATTATTTATTTCTTTGCTCTCTCAAGTTAAACTGAAACGTCGATGGAAATAAATAATTTTCTTGAGAGATAATGTAAGCTAATTGAAATCGTTTTATTTCTAAGGGCATCGATAAAAGTACCTATTTGTATGCAGTGAATCCATAATTAAACAACGCCCCACAATAATTGCTATTTAAAGCGATTATTCATAAACTAGTGTAATTTATTCTCATAAATTAGTGTACATAATAGTGGTACGTTGTACAGTAAAGTAACCCAAAGTACATTTATAGTAAAGGATCGCAGGATTGGACTTTTCATAGTCTGATGATCTCGATTGAAACGTAAGCATAACGGTTTATTTGTATCTTTTCAAGATCGCGAAGGAATCGCGAAAGGCCGCTTTTATAAATCATACCAGACTATATCGAGAAACGCGATTATTTAACCGATCAATTAAAATTCAAAGTGCGTCTGCAAAAACTCCTTCGAACAACAAATTGATAATACCTAAATTGAAATTTTGAAATATCTCTTTAAAAACGTTCTAAATTTAAAAGGACGTCCGGAGCTCCTTTCTCGAAAAGGAAAAGAGGAAACGCGAAATTTTTGAAAAAGCATTCTAATCGCGGCGTGGTCTCATCGTTAAAAGTTCCAGGCAAGGCTTATTATTTTTTGAGAACGGAATAGAGCTGAAATCGGCCCGGAAACCATAAACCTCGGGCGAACAATAAAATCTGGCTCGGAAAGCCTTATCAGCTACCACGTTGCCCAGCGAGGCAGCATTCGAACGGAGAGCGAAGGAGAGAAGCGCATGAGACTCACGTGTATCGTCGGCTCGCGGCTCGCCTAGTGCGCAGGTCACCAACACCTATATACGAATCCCGCTGACGGTCGGCGCACCAGCCAGCTCTTGACCGTCAGCTTACGCTACACGTGACGCGCCCGTTGTGTTGTCGTCTAAAACTCTCCGCGGCTGGAGGCGCGACAAGGATAGAGCGAGAAGGTTAGGAGAGCCACCGCTGGGCGCGAAGGAAGGGGGAGCCGTTCTCTCTCTCTCTCTCTCTGGCGGAGCAAGAACGCGAGGTTATGCGAAAAAATGTTTTCGGCACGCGTAGTAGCGCGCCGTGAACCCTGAAGGGTTTTACAGTTATACTGCAATGTGGCACATTTGCAGAAGCGCGGAGGACGCGTAGTTACATAGTGTGGCTCCGTCTCTTTCCCTCTCGCGGACGCACGCTTAGAAAGAGAGGAGGAGGAAGAGGAGAGAAGGAGAGGAGAGAGAGAACGTTGCGGGAAAATTCCTTGGGGCCGAGAGAAGAGCCAACGGCGACGACGACGACGACGGCGGTGGCGACGACGACGACGACGACGACGTGGTGTTGCTGTGTTTGTGTTTGTATATGTGCGTATACGGCTCTAGGTGTAGTGCGTGCGTGTTCTCTCTCTTTCGCACTCGGTTTTTCTTTTATTTCGTCTCCCTCTGTGTCTCTCTCTCTCTCTCTCTCTCTCGCTCTCCCTGTGGCGTACGCGTATGCGTGCGCATGTATGACGAGAGAGAAGGAGAGAGACAGATGTAGAGTGTCGTGTGGTATATTGCGCCCTTCGCACGAATACACATACGAGACGCGCGCGTGCGACGAGTGAGAGCTACGCGTCTCTCTCCTCTTCTTTTTCACTCCTCCGCTTATATATTTATTTATTTTTGTACTCATTTCCCTAGTTATTATTTATATTCGGTGCGCGAGCAGAGCCAAAAATTCCAGGGGTAGGTAGAATTTACACGAACGCTTCGTTTTTTCGCGATCGCGCTGGAAACTTTAATACACACACGCGCCGTGTAGAAGCATTAAGCAGTGGCGAGGCCTTTTTTCCTCCTCTTTTACCGTCTACGTATGACTGCCTGACCGTGTGAAGCAGCTCGGTTGGTGCCTGTGTGCGTGTTTGCTAGAAGCAGGAGAGTCTTTTTCAAATAATGCACCTCCAGTGCGTACGTGTGTAAAGAAATGTGCATCATCGCGTCCTTGGATACGTTCTGAGCGAATTTCGGTAGGTTCGGAGCTAAAGGCCTCCCTGCTCACTTTTACAGGCGCTTGTGTATATCATTAGAAGAGAGATTTCTCTGCAAGGCTTGTGTTTGATTTAGTGCATCCACATGGTTCTAGTTCTTTGATTTTTAAATGGACTCCTTTCATTTAGTTGAGGCAAGTGTCTGTACAATAGATTGTTCTCAACAGTTCTGTGCTGCAAAAGATCTATTTAAAAGTCAATATTTGCTAGAGCAGTGTATTTTGCTTTTGCAGAGAAATCTTGTTTATCTTTGCCAGGATAGGCTCTTTGTAGAGAGAGAGAAATTATTCTTTGAGAGTAATCGCACTGGTTCTTAGATAGAGCAAGAAAATAGCTAGTTTGGTTATAGGGTTGGAATTGGCGTTAAACAAGATGGACCAGCAGTATTGTCTCCGCTGGAACAATCATCCGGCCAACCTCACAGATGTCCTGAGCTCACTTCTGGCACGCGAAGCTCTATGCGATGTTACCCTCGCCTGCGTCGGCGAGACATTCAAGGCTCACCAGACAATATTGTCTGCTTGCAGTCCGTATTTTGAGAACATCTTCCTGCAGAATATCCATCCACACCCAATTATCTTCCTTAAAGATGTCAATGATACCGAGATGAAGGCTTTGTTACATTTTATGTACAAGGGAGAGGTTAACGTGAGTCAGCATCTGCTGCCTATGTTTTTGAAGACAGCTGAAGCATTACAAATCAGAGGATTAACGGATAATAATAGTGTAAATAGCAAGGGTGACGATAAGAGTCCAAGTCCAGAACCAGAGGCACAAGGTGAAATCAGGCACTCAGAGTTCCCTAGTATACAGAGGCATCCTGAAAAGTTGAAACGAAAGGCTTCAGGCAATTACGATGTTTCATTTACTGGACCACCCAGCGAAAGATTCCTCTCTGATTCTCAAGTATGCATTAATTCTTATTTCCTCTTTAATGTAGAATAACATTTTTAGTATCTATTTTATTTTAGTACATTAAGCAAAGTTTGCTCACATGTTTTGGTGGTTTATAAATTTTTTATTTGTAACAAATTGTTTTCATTACTCTTATTACTCAACCATATTTTTGTTTTTGTTTTTCTGTTATTATATTATAATTAAGAATTAATATTATTTTACTGTAAAGGATGTGAACACTAGTTTTCTACATTTCTTTTGCAAGTAATTTTGTAATTGGATTTCTTAGTGCATTTATTTACTAATAAATAAATAAATAATAAATATATTTCATGAATTCTGATCAAATAATTGAACATTAGAATATTGTAATTTACATACAAAACTGAAAAGAAAAAAGTTTATATCCACAGTTTTGAATAAAACTAATCTAATAAATTTCATCTATAAAAATTTGTTATCAATGTAAAAGATAAAAAATTTTTTAAACATAATTTATAAAATTTATTCAGATCTTTAAAAAAACTTAATCTTGTGCATTTAATTGTCAATATGAGTTTTTAATTTATTTAGTTCTAACTAGTCATTAATTCTTTATAGACAGTGGGGGGAACCTTCAATTTTTATCTGAATTTAGACTAACAGTATCATTTGTATATGAGATAATATTAATTTGGAGGAATACACAAGTGATCTTTAATAAATACAATAAATAAGAGAGGTTCCAATGTTGCACTACTGATACTTCTATCATCAGAGGAAATTGTTTCATTTTCCTAAAAAAATTTTAACAATTTGTGATTGATTATTCAGATAGTCTATATTTTAAATTTATAGTCTATTTAAAAAATCTAAAATAATTACAACCAGTTTCTTTCCTGTTTTAATTTATCAAAGAAATTAATATTGTAATATATATCTTGAAAAGTTTAATATTGAATTTTGAAGATAAGAGTAAATTCAATCTCATAATTTGAGAATTTTTCTTAAATTAAAGTGTAAAATTTAAAGCAAATTCCATGAAATAGAAATAAAAGAAAATAATAAATTTAATTAAATGCATAATCAGTTATAACAAAAATTTCTGTTTTTACATGTGTGTGCTTTGAATATAGAATAAAAATAGAACAAACGTTCAAATGCTTCATGTATGCAGTGAGTCACAGTGATCTTTTGTCTAAATGCATTATATATGTGTGTATACAGAAAGTTCCTAACTTGTTTACATTTGGATGTATTTAAGAACCCATTTTTTTAATATTCAAATTATTTAATAAATACATTTTAGTATAAGTATTAAAAAAAAATTTTACTTGCAAAGTATACTTATATTGTAAATTTCTGTCTCATTAATATAGCACAGTGCTGTATTTACCTATTATTAGTCCTAGAACTTCCAAACTTTTAAAACTTTCAAAACTTGCAGTCATAAGCTGTGTATATTTTATTTGACCTAATTTTCTAGCTTGTCTTCCAAAGAGATTAGTGTGCATCTTTGAAATGCCAATTAAGCTAGCCCACACTCAAAAAATCTATTTTTTAATAAAGAATTTTTCAAAACAATGCTAGAAATACATGAATTGGCTAGATGATGTACTTGCATGACTTTTATCCAGCACTTGTCCAACCACTTGTATTAACAGATCAGTCATGTGCAAAGACAATTAATTTGTTATTACTGTTTAAAAATTTTTTCTTCTTTTTAATGTAATGGCTAAAAGAATCAAAAGTTTTATACATTTTTTTAATGCAGGGAAATAGTTTTATTTATGTGATTTTATAAAAAGCTAATACATATCAGATAGCAAAGGCACAATCATTAGGTAAGCAACCTAAGGATTGTGCAAACACTTTGAACGGTTCATATGTGTATTGTACATTGGAAAGATATAGTACAATGTCATCTTACATCTTAACTGATAAAGAATAATTTTAAGCAGTTGCTATCGTTAAGCTGTAAAGAACTTAGATAACGCTTATTCATTTTTTTTTCAGCAATACTGATAACATTGAAATTTTCGTAAAAATGAAATTAGCCGAACCACGTGTGAATAAAAACAACCTTTATTTTTTTAGGCTTCTTCTCAATATAGTTACAAATCAAGTCCTACGGTTCCAAAGTCAAATAACGCACTGGGAGGCGATCTCGAGGATAGTGGTCGATCCATTTCACCGTCGTCTCAATCTCAGGCTCCGATAAAACAAGAGCTTGATCATCACATGGCCGATTTTCACAATAACATTTCACTCCCAGTAAGTAGAACTAAGTTTACGTAGGAGTTTGTGTCACCTTGCACTACTACTATTACTGCTTCTGCAACAATTTTTTCCATTTTCATTTTGCATGCTTTTAAGTTTTTTTTTTTTTTTTTGTAGTATGATTTTTCTTAAAAAATTGTTCCAAACAATTTTTTTAACCACCCTGGCATTCATTTATTTTTCAGTAGGGATTATTTAAATGGATTTTTGTTATTGCAACGGTGCTATGCACGTATCGTATCGAGTTACGAAATACATATATTTCATGTACTTTTACTTAACATGTCAATACAAATTAAAAGTTGTGGTTTGAAAAATCTCACCGTATATAGCAAAAAACATTTTTTTTAAATAATATTTTAAATAAGTTAGTGCTAATGTAAGTATTTAGTTGTTTATAAATATAAGTTTAGCCCAATAGAGCACTGTATAAAAGAACACATTTCCGTTGTGTAGTTTTTAATTTTAATAAAATGATTTCATTTTTTATAGATATTAAAATATTTTATGGTTTTTAAGCTTAACAGGGTGGTTAATTGCGCATATCAGATCAATTTCCTGTCTTCTCTGAAAAATTCATTACAACTGATGGAGTCTTCTTACCCAGTCTTGAAAAGATTCTCGGAATCGGTAATTCAAGTGCAAGAGAATAAAATGCTAAATATCTTTGGCAACGTCTAAAACGAAGCCGAACGTATATTACGTCATAGTTTCGTTATTCTTCCCCTCTTATTGGGTCGCAAAAAATCGCTTGACTCAGACAAATATGAAGCGGAAAGGAAGGGATAAAATAAGAAAAAAAAGAAATACGTGATTGGCTTTAAACTAAATCGAGAATGTCAAAATGAAAATGTGTCGATTAAGCACATGTCCTTTCCTTCTCTGTTAACAGACTAATTTGGAGTGGAAGGTTCAAAGAGATGGGAAGAGTGATGAAACTATGGATAATCCAGCAACTTTACGTCGCGAAAATCGCCTCTTTACCATTCTGTCAGATTGCTCCAAAGAAGAGCTACGCAAGATCGCTTCTCAAAACGGTCAGATTTCTCCCACAAAACCAGAACATTCTTTACATCTATTCTCACCAAAAAGCCTGCAGCAGCAGGGTGTTAATAAACCGTCAGGAGTTAACGTTCTCAGGCAGGGTATATCTGTGATTCAGTCTACAATCTGTGGGCCACTACTAAAACCCCAGTCTCAGCCTAGAAAGTCGGGCAGATTTAAAACTAGTTGGCTTGATACCTACTCCTGGCTGCAATACGACGAGCACTCGAACTTGATGTTTTGCAAATTTTGTAGAAAATGGAGCAATAGCATTCCTGAGATTCGCACTTCTTTTGCTGCTGGCAACAGCAATTTTAGATTAGAAATCGTCAATCATCACGATAAGTGCAAGGCTCACAATTTGTGCGCAGCCAAAGAGAATGAAACCGGCGTTTCACAATTATATTATTCATAATTTTGTTATTTTCAATTTTTGAAAATCTTAATATTTTAACTGTGAATATACTGTTAGAGAAAATAATTTCTATCTAAATAACAAGATTCTTTAGCATTTCTTAGAATTGCGGAGTAGATCAAAATTTTATTTACACGTGTTAGATTGGCGCGATTATTGATGGTCAAATTTTATCTTTTTTGGGAATCGAGGTATAAATTACATGTTTTGATTTATTAGTAAAGTGAAGCCTTAATAGCCTATGAATGCAAAAAAAAAAAAATTATAATACGTAAAGCAACGGGAGGTTGCTAGAAAAAGAAATACGAAAGTAGCTTCTAATAAAGCAGTGATACTTATCTATGATGGATTCTCGCGTTTTCACGGAAAACAAGAGTTTAATGTTTTTCAGCGCGTTAACATTGTTCAACTATATTGCACTAGAAGTTATTTATTGATAAATACCTATGTAAATGCATGGTCTTGTGAAACGCATTTCTATTTCTACACTGATTTGTCCTTATGCCATATTTTCTTTTCAAAAGAAGAATATTCTATACTCGGCATTATTTTCTACTGTTTAGTTGTAATGAATTTCGATGACTATGAATGTGATTTTAACCATTTTTTTATTGACTTTATAAAGCAGTTTTATCGAAATTTTCGTTTTTAGTTTTGTTTTTAATTTGTAAAATATGGACTAATTCACTGTTGTGTATAAAAATAATCTATAAAATAAATTTTTTTCAATTCAATTTTCGGCGATGGTTTTAATTTTTCTAATGTTTGAAAATTAACACGTATTTATCGCAGGGTCATCCAGCCACTTTGTTAAGTGAAGATAGTGGTCCAACGACAGGAACGCTCAATGAAAATGTACCTGGTATTGAATCATCTGAGCATCAAAATCCACCAGAAATGCTCGATGGACTCGATGGTAAGACTTTTTTATATCCAACACCTTACATCTCAAGTTTCATCGAGATCCCAGGCACTTCTTATTTTGAAAAGCTCTGTATTGAGTGATAATTTTTTTTTTCGTTATATTTCGTTATGAGAAGTAAAATGTTCATAGTATCAAGTAGAAAACTCGGTAAGAACTGTTTGGGATCAAAGAAATCGAGGGAGATTCCTAAATCCTTGTGCATGCACGTTTGTTTACAAATCATTGCAGTAACGTAAAAGAAAAGAACAGTTTATGAAAAAAAAGAGAAAAAAAGAGTGTCGTATATAGTTCTATAAAGACGAGCATCCCTCTATTTCCAAGACTGGCAAGAGTAGTCGAGTGTAAAAAGTCTAAAGAGCAGATACCAATCACTGGTTAACCTTTTAATTTTTTTTCTTTCCCATATTTGTATATTATACCGCCATTTTTATTAAGCCCTTTAGTGTTCTTAATTTTTTTTCTTGGTGATGGTGTATCGTGCATTTGCTATGTTCATTGTGTGGTAGTTTTTAATTATGATCGTGAGTGTGCGTTTATTTATTATTTTTTTTTCGTTTCTTCTGTTACTACATTACTTTTTTTTTACAACTTCCTCCTTTTTCTCCAATGCCGGAGCACGTAATATTTTTTAACAGGCGTTGGGTCCTTCTTTTTTCCAAAACCTCGGGGGTACAATTGCACATATATATTTATATATAAGCTATTGCTAAGCTGTACAGAGAAAAAAAGACGGTACACTTTGTATGCGTACTTGTATATATATATTAAAACATCTCACGTGTGTGTACATATGCTCGAAGAATAGACCACCGACGCGTGTATGTGAGAAAGTGTGCGTGAATGCGTGCGTTTAATCACATCGTTGTTTTTTCTACCCTGCGAGGGTTGCCTTTGCGAGTGGACATGCTGAGTAACTCGACGACGTTTCGCGCGTAAAAATTAGATCGGCCAGCTCGCGCGAATAGTCTTTCTAATTTTCCTATTTTCTATTATTATTAAGCTTTGCGGGCTGTTAAGGTGCACCGGACCAGCCTACTGCTGCTTGTGAAATTTCTAAATACGTATGTCATGTACATCAATCTTCGGTGTTGAGTGGGCTGTTTAACTTTCATGAAATTTAGCTCTTATTGTAAATATCGTATCTGTAAATGCTGACTATGAGTTGTTAATAATGTAACAGAATTAAAGGAAGATTTAAGGAATTGTTTCAAAGAATGAAATACCAGGAACAGTTTAAAAGTAATTAAATTGCCGTTTAGATAAAAGAAGCGCATTATAATCAGTAAGAAAGTTAGGGAAAGCGGTATATTGATCAGATTACGTGCCAGGAAGAGTCGGGGATTTTGGAGACACGTTTTTCCTCAAAAAGGGAAATTCAAAATTTTGTTTCTTCCGTATATTCGATTCCCCTTTGCATCGGGTCGTAAAGCGAAAAAGGAGGCTGAAATACGCGTGGGAAAATGAAGACACGAGAAAAGGGGAGGCGAGAGACAGATAGATAGAAAGGATCAGTAGCAAGGACGGAAACGAGCGCGGAATTCCGACTTTCTCTCTCTCTCTCTCTCTCTCTTTCTCACTGGAGGGTCGCCGAACTGGGTGGTGTTTTTCTTTTTTTCCTTGTTCTCGCTTGCAAATTTGTCTGCGTGTGCAGCAAACTCGATGCTCGAGCGCGAAAATAATGCAGACGTGGGAGGAAAACTTTTTTATTTGCAGCGATGCGGCGCACCTATTGATATTTTGCAATTTTGACGAACGCTTTACTTTATATCCAGTTTATTTCGCGCTTCAAGTGAGCTTGTAAGAGAATACTCAATTAGAAAAGTGACTTTTCAAATAGCTAATATTTAGTTTTCTACCGAAAAATTTAGAAAACCAACAGCTTTGCAGCATACTTGGATTCAATTAATTTATTAAATGTACTTGAATTTTATTCCGTATGCATTTCATTATTCTACTTTGAATATCTTCTCAATTTACGAGAAATATTTTACTCGGCAGAAGTAATGGCAGGCGGTACGCATCTCTTGCAGCTCCTTGCACGTACAGTACATTAACTGCGATGTAGTATAAGCCAACCGTTTTTGTCTCCTTATAAGTTTCCTAACGTATTTCAATGAAATGGAAGAAGCACAAGTAATAAAGGAGAAATTTATGTTACTTTTCTTATATTCCTGTAAAACATTTGCAACTGTACGTTTTCACTGCTTCTTTCATAGAAATAAACCTGCACCTCTGATTTCGGCTACATTAATAGTTATAACAATTTTCATGCGTCCGAAATAGATAATTTTTAAAGAAGGGCGCGTCATGAGCCATTTATTTGAGAGTTGAAGTAAATGCCTATTGGGGATAAAATAAATCATTTTTTCCGAATAAACCTTAATCTAGATTTCTGCATCGATTTATGTTTCAAGGCTAGATTTCATTTTATAAATACTTTTGTCACTTAGATATAATGGGCGGTGAATAATAGAATTTTAGAACATAATTATATCAATTTTGACCTATTTATATTTATACAATATGTTTTTTTATACACGATGATTGCTACAATACATTTATTTCTATATGTGGAACTTGGTGCGTTATGCTTTTAACACCATAATAAACAGACATGTTCTATGTAAAATGGGAAAAATGTATTTGTACTGTCTCGCACATTGTATAATATGCAGACAATTGAGTCTAGATACATCAGTTACTTTTATTACGTAAAAAAAATGCCAGAAAAATATGCGTTGGATAGTATGTAATGTGCATAAAATGTCCTATAAAAGCAGCATTTGCATGCAGCAGATATTAAAAAATATAGCAAATTCATCTATTAAATTTTTACTGCCTATAAAAAAATTATATTTGATTGCTTTGGGATTTACATTTTATCTGCGTAACATCAAAATTTCGGTTCATGAAGTGCAATGCGTAAATTTAAAAAAAAGTAAAACAAGAATATCTAATCAAGATAGAAATAATTCCAAGCGTCAATGCAACGTTTTCATTTTTAGGAAACGTAGTCTCTGTATGATTGTGCATAGCATTAATATTGAATTGATATTTTATTATCAATATTTTTCACCGTGAAATTTACTTTCAGAGCAGCACTTTTGAGTTTGTTTGCATGGTGTTTTTTATTTTGTAACTCTTTCTTTCGTTGTATTCAAATCTTTTTTTTGCATTCAGTAGTACTTTCTTTTTTAATTTTCTGTTTATTTCCTGCTTTTTCGGCTACAAATGTCTACTGTATGACGTATTAAAAATTTCAAAGCGACATGCAAATAAAAGCAAATTTATCTGCGCAACTGAAATGTTTTGGTAAATTCTGTGCGTTTGCACTTGATTGACATAATTTATTAGCGAGCAAGTATTTCGTTAGTGGAGCTTTAGAACCTATATAGAGATTTGGAAAATAACTTGTGCACTATCAATATTATTCTCGGAATAAAGTTTAACCGCCAAGGTCAGTTTTTCAAGTAATTAATTAAGAAATTCATTTTTGTTTGAAATTGTACCTTGAAATGATGTCACTTAACGATCGCCTTCGGGCGATGACGTGTGCGCTTCAGTGAGAATCCAGACTCTCAGCTAAACGAGTTTCATTAAAAACTAATCGTGCTCGTCCCGTGCTTTGGATTCATTGTTTTCGAAAATACTTCAATTTGTGGGCGAAGGGCTTGCGATTTATCCACACCTCGCCTTCCGCGAAAAAAAGATCAGTCTGTTCGCTTCGACCCTTTTTCATGCATTTCAGGCACGCGCCTGTCCCTTTCTTCGCGCGATATTTTTCTTCGTCCGCTTTTCCAGATCGTCGAAAACGAAAGTAACGCAGGAGTTGGAATTTTTGTCGAGCGAGGGGTTTGATATTATCCACTCTGGGAGGAATTGTAATTTAAAACAAATTATTTTCGACTTTTCAAAGGAATTCTTAGCCGATAAATTTCATTATTCATCTACCTCTGAAGAAGAAATAAGAGGCAGAAGTACTTATCTTCTCTCGTTACATAAAAGGTATTGAGCAGGTATACGTCATAGTGTTTACGAGAGTGGTAATTTACATGATACACGTGTCTGTACAAATACACGGGCTTTTTTCTCGTCGATCAAACGTGCGTTACATACGTCTTGACGAAAAGCTATCTTAGGCTCTACAACCTTGACTGATATTCTCAACTTTTTCCTTTCTATAAGTAGAGCGTGCATTATATTATTTTGAACACATAGTTTTTCTTTATTGTTTACTGAATTTTTTTTCTTTTACTCTCCAGTACAAGTACATACACTATCCTTTTTTTTCTCTCGATTGTTGAACAGATCACGTTTTGTTTCTCTGTTTGTTTCTTTCTTTCCTGATTGACGAGCAACAAGTAGACATTGAGTTTTCACGACTTTTCGAGGTTCGGATGTGATGTTCTTGCAGCGGCCAGAAAAGACGAGAACTCAATTAAATCATCGTAAAGCTTCACAGTTCTATCAAGTAGAAATTAATTTTTTTTTATGTATTTTGATTTTTATACATTTGTTTTGTTGAGTTGGTAAAAACTTTGTTTTGTGCGTGCTAAAGAAAAGCGAGATGATCCCGAAGTGATATCTGACTGTGAGCGAAGAAGCTTTCAGCTTTTCGAAAAATGTTTCAAATTAAAAACTGAGAGAAAACTTCGGCATCGTTTCTCGTTAGTCTAGAGTGAGCCAGTATTATAATTGCATCCAGAAAAAAAAAACATGAAAAGATAAAAGAAAAACAGTAAAAAGGATGATGAAACATTGCGGATACGCTTGCTTATTCCAGGAGGAAACAGTACGGCATCACAGCCGGGCACGCAACAATCGAAAAAAGACACGAAGGATAGAGACGGTATGGGTAAAGAGAGTCAGTTAAAGTTTGAGGTGCCAGGTGGTGGTGTTGGTGGCGGCGGTGGCGGCGGCAGCGGCTCTAACGGGTCTTTGGCGGGCCACGGCTTCGTGGCCACCGAGAGCTGCCGGCTGTGCGGCAAGAGCGTGGCCAACATAAAAAAGCACATGAAATCCCACTTTCCCGACAAATATCAGTGCCACATCTGCATGATTTCGCTCACGAGGTCCGACAATCTCAAGAGGCACATCAAGCTCAAGCACGGGATCCGAGGCGGGGGCGGCGGCGGCGGCTCCGGCAATTCCGGCTCCGCCGCCTCCTCGCTTCTCGGCTCGTCCTACATGCGCCTCGAGGCCAAGCACTTCCTTGCCAAATCCGAGTACCTCACCTAAAGTCGATCGTTTATGCTTAGATCTTAGTTTTTTTTTCGATGCAGGAGCTATTTTGTCGGACCTTCATAGCGAAACACACAAACTCGAGCGAGAAAAGTATTATTTATTTATTGATCTATTTATTTATTTATTTATTTATTTATTTATTTATTCGCCTCTGCGTAATTGGAATTCGAAGGTGGCATCCTCTTGAGCTGCGTGTCATTTTTTAAGGAAATAAGATCGTGTGCAACATTCTTATAATGATTAATTCTTGTCTACATATACTTTAAGTGTGTCTGTGTATTAATTTACTTATTTATTTGTTCGTTTGTTTCTGTAAAAAAAAAAAAAAAAACGCGAGCGTCGAATTGGTCGTCGGGATTAAATCCTCTATGACACTTTGTTCCATTGAAGATACTTGGGACCAATTCTCCGTGCGTCGCGTGTCGCCCTTTGATATATCTATGAATTGCTTTACATTTCCCGTCGAATCGAGTTTGCCGATGCACGATTGAATTCGAACTTTTGCCCTCGAACGCGTCCGCCATTCCGGATGACGAGCCGCGCGAAAAAAGAGACGCGCATATATAAGAGCATGCAATTCTTACGCCTAGGAAACCTAATAAAGAAATCGATATTTTTCAATTCAAAAAGTGCAATTTCCAACGAATTTGCAAGGAAACTCGTCGTCTGGAACGTCTGACCGCCGAGGAGCGCCGTCAGCAATAGTATCGTCTAATTTACAGTAAAAAGCTATATTTGAAGAATTTAAGGAATGAAACTTTTATCTGTAAATAATTCATGTTAGGGGAGTTTAACGAGGCCTTTCCTTTTGATAATCCTAGAGTTTGATACTGACTTTTTCTGAAGCAATTCGCGAAGAAAGTTTAATACTATATAAGAGATTTTTACAAAATAAAAAAAGAAAAAACTAAAATATCATATCACTTAAGAAAAATGCGGTTGAATTGCATATCACTTACAAGGTTGTATTTTATAAACAGTTTATTCTATAGAGAAAAAGGAACAAGATTTTAGATTTCCTAAAACTATTTTAATACTATCGAAGTTATTTATCGGTGTTATTATAAATGCCTTCTCAAGTCGAGAGGGAAAAAAGTAAAATTGTACTATTTCGATCGTGAAAAATCTGTTTTGCTGACATTTTCTATTTTTATATAACTTTCAGTATACCAAAGTTAAGATTCTTACTTAAAAATTCGGACATTGGAAATTGAACTTTAGAGTAAAGAGTCAGACTCTGCCGTACATTCTGTCAGTAAAGTAGAGCTTTCGCGTATTCTCCATTCGTGGAACCTCGTCATTCTTAGTGCAGGATTGAAAGTACCAGTGAAAATGTAAAGATCTTTCGGTGTTCGAAGGGTATTTGCGCGTATACTTTTTAAGGATATCTTTAGATAAAGTGTTTTTTCCTGCGAAAGAAAATAATTTGTAAGTTTAATAGACGCGATAATTTTACGTCGCGATGTATTTTTTACTCCTCTATTTATTCGTAACTTATGAAAAGACTTGTGACTGCAGGTAACAATATTATTTCGGACTTGTGCTTTGCATACTTTCTTTATTCGTTACCGGTGCCAAATTAGATGACGAAATGAGATGAAGAAAAATTCAAACAAACACTTTTCTAGAGGAAGTTAACGATGGAGTTTCGTAAAAGATTGCTGGTTTTTTTGGAAAAGAAAGATCGAAGAGAAACTAGACCTTTTACTTTGGTATTTGTTCATACACACTTTGTGTTTATTTAATTCTCGATTTTTATTTTAATACGTTTTGTTTTAATTAGTTATTTATTTCTAAGTAAATTATTTCTTCATTTATTTATTTATTTATTTTCATATAAACCTCTGAGTTCAAAAAGACTGTTTTAAATAGGTTCTTTTTAAGTCTAACTTAACTTCATTTGTTTTAGTTGTAAATATATATTTTGTTAAGCCACGAGTGATTTTATTCATTCTCACTGCCATATTTATTTTAAGTTCGTATTTATTTAGGATTAAGAAAATAGAAACGATAAAAGATAAGTACCAAAGTAAAAAAAAAAAAAAAATACTAAGATCTGTCTTCAGTTTTTCTTTTCAATTAAAAATCAGTAATTTTTTAACGATCTCTCCTTCTTGAGGCTTAAACGTAATAAATCAGTATTAAGATGTTATTTGTGCCCGCGAAGGTTGAAGGTTCGCGAACTAAAAAAAAAGAGAGAAAAAGAAAATAGAAAAAGAGCCGCATTAAAGAGTTTAGTGCCCGAAGACTGATTGTATATTTCGGGTTGGATCAGCACCGACTCGGGAATTAGTCATACGAAACTAGTCCAAAAGCCCACAGGCACAAATTCACTTTGACTTGCGCGGGTTTGCGACGCTATAAGTAAAAGGGCCTCTCACGGTGCCTTTTCTCGAACCTAAAAGTACAAGCTTTTTTTAACAGATAATATAATCGTGAACTATCGAGAAATAGATTTTCTTTTTAGTTGTAGAATGCAATAAGGATACTAAATGAATAGCACTTCATTTTGTTCAATTTACAAAAATCAATTTTTCTTACTTACTCTTTAATGGCTAGATTATGAGGCGCCACTAAAGCAATTTATTCGTTAATCTATCGGTTCTTTGTAACAATTACATTTTCGATTACATTAATATTGGTTACTAGATTTATTGCAGTCTTAAGTAGTGAATTTTTTTCGTATCATGCAATTTTTAGATATGAGTATCGATTATAAAAATGTATCTTTGCTTTCCACACTAAAGAGGTCATTCTCAATTGTTTATTTTTAGTTAATTCAGATTGTTTCAGTAAATAAAAAAATCTCTAAATTCATTAAGCATTACTAACAAATGTAATAACTTTATTTAAAGTTTGCAAAGAATATCTGCTTGTTCATTAACGTGGTTTTACTTACCTTGAGAAATGTCGAAAAATAACATTTTCCAAGTAACATTTTTCTTTACATCCTATTGACGAGCCTCGTGTGGAAAACTGGATAAAACTACCTAAAGCCTCTGCAGTGAGCAGAGACTCTAAATAGATATAGAGGCATAACTACTGATCTCGCCTGAATGCGTTCCTTAAGATTAAATTCTCTATTTTTAATCAGCGATAGCGTGGCGCTTCGATTTCTTTTTTTAATCGAAATTTGTCTATTCGTATATCTTTTTTATAAGCTCGATTTTTTAAAGTATATAATTTAATTTAATAACAATACGTTAGTGTTTAAGCTTTGTATAAAATTAATTGGATTAATTTTAAGTTCGATTTTAGAGAAATCTTACAATGACACGACATTGATAATAAAGTAATTTTTGCCTTCGAGAAATTCCATTAGTATGTAGGTAATTAGATGATAATGAAAACGAATGTATAAAATTTTACGATTGCTAATAATAAATATATTTTTAAACACTCAAGGTATTTCACACTTGATCGTCAATCCCTTTTTTATTTTGATTTATCAGTTTTTTTTTATTTTCAACTCTGTTATGTTGTTAAATATTTTAGTTATAAGATTTTTCACTATAATAAAACATGTTTTTCGTTCGATCCAGTAGTTAGACAACCCTTAATCACTTTCACCTCTACACTTATCATAGAGTACAAAAGAAAAAAAAATACCAGTAAGTAAAAACTTGGTCGAGAGTTGAAAAGAAAAAAAAATGGCTGATTACGAATTTCTCGAAAGTTTCGAGGCGTCGAAAGAGGAGCCACGGCCGGTGGTTCAGAAAAGATCGTCCAGCTTACAGATAAGAGGCGTTTAGCACGTACAGATAATTCCCCGGGCGTGTGCTGCGTCAGTCACTTTGCTGCGCGCAAACAGCAGAGGGAACGAAAGGGAAAGCAGAGCGGAAATAACATTTTCAGCGAGAAATAACTCGCAAAGGAAACGGTTTGCGCGAAAAAAAAAAAAAAGAAAACAGTACACTCTCTCCGCTTAAATATTCATCCCGGAAAATTGTTGGTCTTTAGATTCTTATTTTCATTGAATCCGATGCAAATTGCCGCCAAAAATGAAAAGCCGTTAAAAGGCCTTTGCTCCTTTGAGCAGATTTGCCTCGAGGGGTTAGAGCGCGCGCGAGCACCGTTTTTTGTCTCTCTCTCGCTCTCTCTCTCTCTCTCTCTCTCTCTCCAGTCCTCCCCTCCGATGCAGGAGGCGAAGGGCGGCGCGCAGCAGTTGTGCATGCGAGGCTCTAGCTTCTTCCTCTTTGTTGTGCTCCCCCCCCCCCCGTCACGCAATGGCTCATTTTCTCATTCGGGCTTACACGCGCTGCGGCTCCTTTTTCAGACGCGCGGCTTTCCTCCTAGTGAGTTTCGACAAATATTCACAATTATTCCCCGTTTTTCTCCCTCTTTCCTCTATATCGGCTGCTGCTGCTGCTGCTCTCAACGTCTGCTGTCCGTAAACGTTTTGGCGCCGCCGGTTTGCCTTTGTCGGATTATTTAGCGCCGAGACGTAGTCTCTCTCTCCGGCGCTTTGCCCGCAGCAACCTTTTTATCTCTCGCCTCTTCGCTTCTTCCTGTCTCCTCCTTCTTCTGTTGTTTTTTTTTGTCTTTTTCTTACGGCGACGTTCCTTTGCTGCGAACAAAGCGACTTCGACTAACGTGACATTATGTACCTGGCAACTTGCATAAGAGCTGACAGAGAAAGACGGAACAGAGTTCAGATGATTGTATTGCTCAATTAATTAAAAGCAATTGACTTTATTCTAATTAACGGTTACGCAATTGTAGAGATTTTTAGTAAAAGTTGTATTCATTTTCAAAAAATATTTTATAATGCGTCAAGTAATGAACAGTTATTCAGAATTATCGGTGTCATTAATGATTTGGTGCTAAAACTCCGCTGAGGACAAGGAAACTTTAATTGCAACATTTTCAAATGTAACCTCGAGTGGTAAATTACTGAAAAATTTCAAGTGAATTATTCCAGTAAAAATATAAAGATCATCCCATGTTAACTGTTATTTTCTAAAATTCAAAGATGTATCATATTTCTTCACAATGCATTTCAAGTCGCTTTAATTTGCATGTTTAACGAATGCCACGTAAAAAGTAATATTCAAATATTTTTAATTCGACGCAGAGGTACGGCTAAAAGAGAAAGAGAAATTTCGGCTTTTCAAGGATAAGCTTCCCGGCGCGCCAGATTGAATCCTTTTTCACTTTTACAATATGTACTGATTTTAAAAAGTCTAGCTTCAAAATCAATCCTTCAACGTGAATTTTTCACACTTGCACCTTTTCGAGAGCGCCCAAACGTACTCTCTCTTTTTCCCTCTCTCCCTCTGTTTCAGCAGAAAAGAGGCTCATCCTTCGATTTTGAGAATTAATCCCATAAAAAGCTTATCCGCCGCGCGAAAAAAAAAAAAAAAAAAAAAACAGTTAAACATCCGGCGGCGAGAGCGCGGAATATAAGAAAACGCTCGAACGAACTGCGTCGCAACTCGCCCGACCTAAAGATGGAAAGCTTTTTATTTTTAGCGGGGATTTCCAGGTAGACGAAGAGTGAAAAAAAAGAAGTTTACGAGATAGGACAAAGGAGGTAACTAAGTGAGAAGCCTGTAACCAAGCCGAGGTCGCATGGAGAGACAGAGTGAGAGAGAGAGCGAGCGAGCGAGAGAGACAGAACCCTTGCGCACTGAGGTGCAACTAGTTTCAGGAGGGAGAGGTTAGATTCAAAGGGAAGCGCTGATCGATCGTCATTTTCACTCCTTGCCAGGGAGAGAGAGAGACGGAGAGAGGCCTGCTACAGCGCAGACGATTTCGTTACATGCTTCGCAGGCTCTTTTGTACCTTCGCCGCTAATGTCTCGCTTTTCCGCAGCTCGACTTTTGTGCGTCCCTTTTTCCACCGCGGCCGGTTATCGTTGCGCGATAACCTCGTTGCCAAGTGTATTATCGACTAGAAGCAAACTTTTTCCGCTGAAAAGCGGCGAGAGAGAGAGAGAGAGAGAGAAAAAAACGGAGTACGGGGCTCGATTAAAATGTCGCTCTCTCTCTCTCTCTCTGCCGACCGAATGGATGCCTCATGGAAATAACAAGCTTGAACTTGATAATTAAAACTTACTCCACGCCGCGGCTCCGCTCTGCAGTTTCTGAAATTCGCACAAAGCTGGCTTTAAATTCACTCTCCCGTTTCCGGGAACATCAAATGTTGGCCTTTGCACTTAACTAAAGCCCCGTGTCTTTTTCCTTACCCCTACGGTGTAATTGAACGTTCTTAACCCTTGTCGGAGCAGAGTCAAAGGACTGTTATCTTCGTCGCTTTGTATTTGTCTTCGATTGTCTTCTAACCTCCTCTAAATAAATAATCAAGCGCAGACTAAACATTTTGCGATTGAATTCAAGCTGGGATTCTGATGTCGTTTCGTTGAAAATTGGCAACGCTGTCAATTTTCAAAGTTTCCTTTGATTGACTCCCCGACGAACGCTTCTTTCGTCGGAAATCCATTTCTCGAAAAGCATCGATGTTGACACCACCCGTCAATTTTTCATTTACTTACACTCTGCCTAAATGCGCTGAATCTCTTTCCACTTTGCTCTTCTCGGGAATTTTTCAAAATGGTTCAAGCGCACCTTTCGCGATTGATCTTTCATCGCTAAAAAGTTAATTAAACCACATCAAAAGCAGTACTCTCATTAGCGGAGGGGGGGGGGGGTGATTCGAGATTT
>UCOL01002125.1:0-28408 GCA_900474335.1 Ormyrus nitidulus
ATTCACCAAAAACGGGGGAAAACGATTTTTCACACTCGGAGGGGAGTTGGTGGTTGATTGGGTTATTTTTAACACACTTTTATGCGGTTTTCGCGTACGCGAGAAGAGATTTAGCGTACGCTACATCGGCCGCCGAGACACACTCTTAATTTTATTTGAAAGTGAAACAATAAAAATATATTTTTTTATTTTTCAGAACTTTATGAATACTGTTTAAATGAAAACATAGCAGACAAAAACCTTATAGCCAAGTGGAAAAAAGTTGGCTATGAAAATTTATGCTGTTTAAGATGCATACAAACCAGAGATACGAACTTTGGTACTAACTGCATTTGCAGAGTGCCGAAAGGAAAATTGGAAGAAGGAAGGATTGTAGAATGCATACATTGTGGATGTAGAGGATGCTCTGGTTGAATACATTTTAAAAACTATTATAGGTATTTACGCAACATTTGATTGCTTGTGTGTGTATGATAGGATGTTTAGAAATGGATTTAGTAAAATGAATTATTTTCTTAATGTATTAAGCGAATCATTTTGTTGCAAATAACCTGTGCGCATATATAAATATACAAAATAATATTTGACTTAGAAAATTTGACAATGGTCAGTTTAGTGTCAACTGAAAATCATGTGTAGTTCAAAGCAATGACGAAAAGACAATTTATTTTTCATTTGAAACATTAATAAAAAAAAGAACTTTATAGTTAATTAAATATTTTGATAAAATAAATTGATTAATATAAAACAGAAACTTAGTATGTTTATTTTTGTTTTTGTTATTTTAGAAAATTTTTTATAAAATTTGATTTTATTAGTAAAAACTTTTTTAAAATTTGCAGGAAAGATTTCCAGTTGTTACATTTTTTAACGATTTATAATTTACGTAACAGTCGTAACGGTCGTACAGAAAATCAAAAACATAATGTAAATTAATTTAGAAATTAAATTTTTAATTGCCATTTGATTTTATTCTCTTATTTTAACTTATTAACTTTCTATACGTTTTTGCAATACCTATTTTTTTTTAAATTTTGTATTTACTGGCAAAAATATTTTATAAGAATTGTCTGCTCATTTAAATATTCTCCTTGAAATCGAAAACAAACTTCCTCTTTCATGCTGCAAGAAAAAAATCGTAGATAACAATTCACTAGAATGAATAGTACACAATTTAAATGTAAAATAATTCCTATTCTACAAAGTTTTCCAAGAATAGGAACTGTTAGAAAAAAACAATTTCAAAAACTTTACATACGACTGCAATCAAGACCTCGCCTAGAAAATCGAGCACACATATGTTTCGTCGATCTCGATCACAGACGCCCATACATAACACACCTCTTCGTTGCAAAATTAGCCTTGTTAATAAATTACTCACTGCTACGATATCGTGGAACTTTCAGCGTTAAATCAAATTTCAAATATGCAGAACCCAAGAACAACTATAATTCTTTATTTAAAATATGTCTTTATTTAAATAAAAGTAGTACATTTACATGGTATACATGATATTATGAGTTATATTTTTGCATTATATTGAGTTGCTTAAGCCTATTGATTCTATATAATTCAACATTTTTTGGTAATTTGCACTGCAATTCAATAATTTTTGGATTGATTTGTTGTTTATATGTGTTCTTTCATTTTCATATTTTGGGCATTGGACAAGGATATGAAGAACAAAAATTGAATAGTATAGAAGTTTACTGAAAAAGGCTTTGTTAGTTTAGTAAAGTTTAATAATAGATTCTATTCAGGCAGTGTTTAAATTAAAATTTAAATAAGGCTAAAGTGGAATACTCTATGTAATTGTATAATAAAACTCGGGTACCCCAAGCAGCGGAAAACTAATCAAGGGACGCGACGCAATATTATCCAGAGACCTTCGTATTATATATGCTCGTGATATAAATACTGGGTATTAAAATTATTTTCGTTTTATAATTTTCTTAGTTTTCAGGCGAACTATAATTATAATAATTTTTTATTTTAACGTACGATATGTAATATGAAAATAAAGTAGATTATTGTGATTGAAGACATTTTACATAAATTTTATCGGAAAAAAAATGAAAATTCATTGCAATCGTATATTATTGAAAGGAAATTTTTCACTTCTTTTAAATTTATAATTTGGGTTGAAAATTTGCGATTTTCAATTGACTTATTTGATTTAATAACACATTTTGTTTTTACTTCATTTCGCATAATTGTGGAAGAGAAAACGCAGGCACTTAACTTTTACTGACAAGATCTTCGGAAAATCCAAACGAATATATCTGTCCCTGCCTATTTTTTTTGTAGCAGAAAAATGCATAGGTCCCATAAAACTATTAGTTCCAGTAGCCTTACCCATTTATTGTCCTTATAATCAGGGATCAAATAATCGTAAATGAAGGAAAGTTTAAAGCAGGAAAAAGCAGGAAATGAGGAAAAACTAATTAAAACGAAAAGTATAAAGCCATCGTATACGTTTATATTTAAAAGAATCTAATAACATTAAAGGAATGAACACGCCAATCAGAAATAATTTCTTTATCCTATTTTACATTATCCACATTTTCCAAGAACCCTTTGCAAAAACTGCCGATCAAGATCCTTCGAATAAAAGTTTAAAATCTAACATAACAAGCCTCAGAAAAACACCCAACAACCATCGCGCTCCTCCGAAAGATCCCTGCCCGAGACCAAAAATCTCCAGCATTCCCGCACAAAACCGAGCAACAGCCCGGCCAACGAGACCAAGTCGATAATTGCCCAAACGAAAATATACTTCCTCTCTCGCAGCGAGTCTCCCGCAGCCATCGGCGCGCTCGAGAGGCCGGTCCCGGTAAAGTGCGCGGGGCGAGCATGTACGCGGAACAGCTCTCGAGCGAAAGTAGCCGAGTATGACCGTGTATGGCCGCGCGCGAAGCTGCAGCGCGTGACGACACACTTTGACTAATCGCCGGCGCGGCCGATATTACATTGTATCCTTGCGCCGGGGACTACGATGCGCGCGCTTTTGGCGCTGGTCGGCCTTGACATTCAGGCCGCGCGGCTAATCGGAAATTTAAAATGGAGCATTGTTCGAGTTATGTAAGATATGGGTGACGAGACGATGGCGTTTTGATGCGCTGTCGTCTCCGGTGTGTTTACGGATGCTGCTATTTTTAGTACTGAGGTATCGTACGGGGGAAGTGTGCGAGTAATTTTTGGGTATTGTTTTCACGTTTGAGTTGCTTGATGGAAGAGCTTTTAGTAATACGTGGGAGTCGCGTATGCTTTGGGATAAACTAAAGGATGAATTTTCTTCAATTCAGTTTAAAAGAAACTAATAAGAATCCGTGGAAACGTAATTACTCGTACTGCATTGATTGATTTATTAAATTAGGAGCATTTTTTGTAAAGTTAAAACAGGTGTTCAAATTCAATATAAATCAGTTAAAACTATAGAGTATAGAGCCACTGAACGTCATTTACAAAAATAATAAAATAAAGATCAATCGAAACTATATCAGCTTGCTAAACATTTAACGACGTTTTACGACTTTGTTTCCAATTTCACCGAATTCCAATATACCGTTTCATCCCACCGATTTCCCTCCGAACAAAATTCCGAATTTCCTCCGCACACCTCCATATCTCACTCGTCTACCCACAAAAGAGGCCCCCAGCAGCACGGAATCGGGGCCGAAAAGCGGCGAGTAATCGCGAGGCGCGCCCGGAATCGGACAATGCACAATGGGGCCCGATCAATCGCGACTGTACACAGCCGCGCGCGTCTATATATATATACGTAAGCCTCCACCGGGCCCCGACGCAGAACTAATTGGCGCGCCGCGAGCCGGGGGGGCAACGGCCTCGCGGCCGGTGAACGCTTTTCGATGAGCGCGCCGAGAGGAGAGCCTACATTTTCCGCGAGAAAAGCGCGGAGAGAATATATATGCGGCGCGGTCGCAGTTCGAGGAACGGACGACGGTCGAAAGCGGCTCTTCGAATTCTGCGGGTTGCCGAGGAAGGACTTTTTTTTTTAAGTTGGGGAGTATTGATGAGGTTTTAGGTCGACTGCTGGGGATTGTGCGGATTGTACGGAGATTTAGGTACAGTTACTTGATTTTGTTTTATGGGCAAGACGAGAATTCTCTTAAAAGGAACCGAATGGGCTTGCTTTTATTTGACTGCGAATTATTGTTTAAGAAGCAAAATGAGAAATAGTGAGAGGTGCGTTCAATAAGCTAATAAAATTTAGAGAATACAGTTAGAAGAAAGTTTCTTCTTAATAGAAGTCTGCAACGAAGTTTCTGTCTCAGTTTTCTCTTGAAATACTTGTCTCTGCAGAAAAATTGCAAAGTAGAACAAGTTCCTTGCTAAAAGAACGTTGCTACAATCTTGCAACAATTTTCGTAATACAAACTTTACAATAAAACTGTAGATGTCCAGCCGATAAATTTCGATTAAACTCAACCTCCCCCGCGATTCTCAATCGATCCAGCAGCCTCCGTCCTTCCACCGCACCTCCAACCTCTCGTATACGCGACAGCTGCAAGCTCGTCTTACGGCGCGACCCAAAAATATATACGACAATGCACTCGTGCAGGCTCTCCGCGGAGTGTCTCCGCGCCTTCTAAATTTGGCTTATACGGCGAGCGTCAGCTGGAGAAGTCGCCCGTCGTCGGCGTGCGGCCTCCGCTTTTCTTTTTGGGCCTTGGTATTTCTCGCGCTGCAGCCGCGAGCCTTAAATAAAGAGCTCGACGCGACGCGAAAATGGTCTGCGCCGAGAGGAGAGACTCCGAGCTGCGAAATGTAAATCTCAAGGAGAGTTTTCTAGGATACTTAAGTGGGTTGGGAGTTTTTGAAAGGTTTCCCAAGCTGGTTGAGAATTTATTGTTGTTAAGGAGGTTCGTTGATGCATGTTGTAGGAATGTTATTTAAGGAGGAGGTCAAAAAAGGTTTTAATAAAGTATTTTTTGCAAATATTATTATCTTGTTTAATTTTAAACGCTTTTAAAAATAATATTTGTTTTTATTCTACTTGATAAGAGTTTAACTGCATTTTTATCTTAAAAAATACAATCAATGCATAAACTTACTAGAAAATTTCCATTTGTAAAATATTATTTTGCGTTAATTTTAAGTAACAATTATTGTAAAACTAGTTTCATCTTTTTTTTTAATTTATGCTTAAATTAAGTAAAATTATTCATTATAACTGTTTTAAGTCTGCAATAAAAACGAAAACGACTAATTAAATAGAAATCTCTCTTTATTCATTATCGTTCTCAAGGAACTATAAAATCTTCATTAACTGCAGTAACGTAAAATTTACTGTATTTAAGAGAGGATCAGAGGCGAAAGCAATCAATATTTATATCAACAAACGTACATGTTCAAAACCTCAAAGTAATAACTACTATTTTCATTCCCAAAACCACGAACACGTACGCAGCGAAAAAATCTCCTACCCCCAACGAAACTTCACCGAATTCAAAGAACCTCGTCAATTCCTCTCATTGGCCAAGCCATTCTCTCAAAGCAGTCCAGCTAACAGTACCGTAGAAAAAAAAACCACAAATTTTATCACATTTCATCAGCACGATTTTACAATTCCCTATACGATCAAATCGCCTCCTCTCCCTCAGGCACGTCGAGCTAAAAAGCCCGAAGCAGCTCTCGGCAAGGTGCAACGCTCCTCCGCTCCTCGCTTTCCAGAGCTTGAGCACCGAAAAGAGTAACCGTTAAGCGCTCGGCGGCGGCGGCGGTGGCGCGGAGGCTGCGCGCTCGAGTGGGAAGCAGGCTCCCCACGCGTATCCGCGCGCGGCCATTACGCATGTATCTGGCGCGCCGCCGAGGCTATAAAGCGACCTCCGCGGCCGCGGGCTCGCCTTAAAGCCGGCGTCGTTTGGAGAAGCAACATCGCCAGCTTCGCTCGAACGGACCGTCTACGTGGTGTACCCGGGGTAACTGAGCTTAGTTTTTTTCGTCTACGGGAGAAGGAACCTTTTGTCTGATCGAAGATGGTGAGTGGATCGAATTGTTTAGTTTTTATTGCGGCTGAGAATTTTGTATTGGGATTCAGTTTCTATGATACAATGAATTCGTGAATTTACTTTGAAAATAGTAGGGCGTTTTGCGAACTTGTCAGGATCCTTTGTGAACGTTAAGAATATTAAATATATAAAAACTAGTTGCTTTAAAACTTGTATAAAATGTCTAATTTTTAACAGATATATAGTAATTGTCAAGCTTATATAAAAATAAAATGTAAAATAACGTTCAATTATACTTTGACTACTCATATTGACTATTTTTGATACCGGTGAAATTATTGCACCATTTGTTGAATAAAATCCAGGTGATTTCAAAAGCTTCACTGATGTTGAAAATATTGCCAAACTTCGCTTTTTATCAAACGATAACAATCACAAGAATATAGATTCGTTCGAAAATCATAAAAAGAAAATACGTACGTTGCACGACGCAGCTTCCGAGTAAAAAATGCAACAGCACCGAGGTCGAAAACTATACCTTATATATCCAATGACATTTATCCGATTCGAACCTAATAAACCCCCTCCCGAAAAGCTCATAAAAAATTCGCATCACCGGGGAGCGGCAGGCGCTAACGCAATTACCTGCACGTGGCTGTGGAAAATCTCGAGACGCGTGCAGCGGCGTCGAGGATCAATATACCTGTCTCGCCGGCGGCGGCTGCGAAAATATATAGAAAAAACCGGCCGCTCGGTGACGGTTTATAATTTCCACGCACTGATTCTCATTTCGACGATCGCGAATCGGCGGGAAAGTCGCGAATGATATTATGATTGTTATTATTGCGCAGGATTTGAGTGCGCGGAAATAGAAGGGACGGAAATAGAACGGGATATAGGGATGAGGAAGCGTGAAAATAATTGGGCGCTGGTTTAGAGGAGCGACGGGTCATTCGGGTGGATGGTGTGACTAAAGAATTTTGGGCTCGATTAATTGCGAGGATTAAATTCTGTAAAACCGTTTGAGGATATATATTAGTGGTGATCGAGATAAGATTTCGTTATCTTCTCGATTTATTAATAGGAGAAAAATTAAAGCTTTAGCATTCTACACTGAGAGAAAAAAAGGAGTAAAAATTACTATTTTGTATCGAAGTTTTAAATAAGATAGGAATAATGTAAACAAGATAAATATTTAAATGCATGTACATGTATGTGTAAATGCAAAAACCGACGTGGCATATCTAATTCCGATCTCTACTTCAAGCCAACGAAGCGCACGAAAACAATATATCCTAAAACCTTCGTTCCACCTTTCAGCGTGAGTGCATCTCAGTGCACGTAGGCCAAGCGGGTGTGCAGATCGGCAATGCCTGCTGGGAGCTGTACTGCCTGGAGCATGGCATCCAGCCCGACGGCCAGATGCCGTCCGACAAGATGCTGGGAGGCGGCGACGACAGCTTCAACACCTTCTTCAGCGAGACCGGAGCCGGCAAGCACGTGCCCAGGGCCGTATTCGTCGATCTCGAGCCCACCGTCGTCGGTAAGTGGGGATGGATTACGTGGGGAGCTGCTTTACCGGCTGAGCAGTTTGGGTGGGGTATTTCGAAAGTCAAGCTGGCTGTTAGAAATATACGTCTAGCTAGTAAAAGATTCTTTTTATTTTGTAGATTTTTTTTATTAAAACGAAAAAAATTCTTTCGATAATGTAGAGTTCGAGTTATCAAATGACTTGTCGATAAATCCTCTATTATTTACGATTATTAATGAAAATATCTAATATCCAATTAAAATACGCTCTAGATTCAGTAGATTTATAATTTTTTTTGGAAATTTTAAGATATCTAAAGGAGAACTTTGAAGGAAAATTTACTATTTCTACCTTACCGACTTCTTTTTTTTTTTTTTACAAATAACACCAATTTTGACAAATTCTAAAAAAATATTTATCATTATCTTCTAGATGAGGTACGAACGGGAACATACCGCAAGCTTTTTCACCCAGAACAACTCATAACCGGCAAGGAGGACGCAGCGAACAACTACGCCCGGGGCCACTACACCATCGGCAAGGAGATCGTCGACTTGGTCCTCGATCGCATCCGCAAACTTGCCGACCAATGCACGGGACTCCAGGGCTTCCTCATCTTCCATTCGTTCGGCGGCGGAACTGGTTCAGGTTTCACGTCCCTGCTGATGGAACGGCTCTCGGTTGACTACGGCAAGAAGTCCAAGTTGGAGTTCGCCATCTATCCGGCGCCGCAGGTCTCCACCGCTGTCGTCGAGCCCTACAACTCCATCCTTACGACGCATACGACTCTGGAGCACTCCGACTGCGCATTCATGGTCGACAACGAGGCCATCTACGACATCTGTCGCAGGAACCTGGACATCGAGCGGCCGACCTACACCAACCTGAACAGGTTGATCGGCCAGATTGTGTCTTCCATCACGGCTTCGCTGAGGTTCGACGGCGCTCTGAACGTCGACCTGACCGAGTTCCAGACCAACCTGGTGCCTTACCCCAGGATCCACTTCCCCCTGGTCACCTACGCTCCGGTCATCTCCGCCGAGAAGGCCTACCACGAGCAGCTGTCCGTCGCGGAGATCACCAATGCCTGCTTCGAGCCTGCTAACCAGATGGTCAAGTGCGATCCCAGGCATGGAAAGTACATGGCTTGCTGCATGCTGTACAGAGGCGACGTCGTACCTAAGGATGTCAACGCTGCCATTGCGACCATCAAGACCAAGAGGACCATCCAGTTTGTCGACTGGTGTCCCACTGGATTCAAAGTTGGAATTAACTACCAGCCGCCTACTGTCGTTCCTGGTGGTGATTTGGCTAAGGTGCGATTTTTTTTTGTTTTAATCGATTTAGCGAATTCTTAGTACTGGTTTTGTACTAAATCAGTAATACTAAATCAACTTATCATCTTCTCTTGAATTGATACAATCTTTTTAAAAATTAATTTACACGTAGAAAAAATAGTCTTCTTTGTTTAAACACATTAATATGATTCGATAAACTTTGTTAAAAACATTTTGAATCAGCATTTCATCAGCGGAATATTTATCTGCTTGCCTGAATGAGTCAACAAGTGTCGGGCTCCTCTAACATTTTATAAAAGATAAAAAAGGTCTTCCGATCGTAAAAAAACATTAAAACCTAAATCTCCTAATCCAGGTTCAAAGAGCCGTCTGCATGTTGTCAAATACAACGGCGATCGCGGAGGCCTGGGCGCGTCTGGACCACAAGTTCGACCTGATGTACGCGAAGCGCGCCTTCGTGCACTGGTACGTCGGCGAAGGTATGGAGGAGGGCGAGTTCTCCGAGGCCCGCGAGGATTTGGCTGCCCTCGAGAAGGACTACGAGGAGGTGGGCATGGACTCCATCGAGGGCGAGGGCGAGGGCGCCGAGGAGTATTAAAAACGATTGTTTTTTTTTATTACCGATTTTCATATGTACCGGTTTTTTTATATCAATTAAATGATGGAACTTTTTACTCTGCAGATTTTTTTGTGCTCTTTTATTGGTCCTTTGATCGATTCTTACCTTGACTGACTGAAATTTAACGATTGACTGGTATGATACTGTAAAATGCATAAGAAAACTATAATTAAGATAAATAATAAAAGACCAATTCCGGGCACATGCAAAAAATAAACATTTCACTTGGAAATTAATATAAAGTTATTTATATTTATATTATTGTATATATTTATTATATCTTCGTTGATCTGAGAAAAATGAATTAAAAATAATATATAAGTCGTAATAATTTTTATTTAATTTAATAAATAAATAAACAAGTATAATATTCAAGAACAATTCGTTAAGTTTAAATGATATCTAAATAAAGCTTAGTGCTTAAGTAATTTTATTATATAAACATAGATTTTACTATTATTTAATTTATTACTTATTAGTCCATTTAAAAAAAATTCAAATAAATTAAATAATGATTTTAGTTTCAATTTCTTAAATTAAGTCGAATTACGGTAGGGTGCTGTAATGTTGTTAAAAAATATTCTGCGTTAACTTAATCTTTAAATTCCTACTGAAAAAAGGAACGCAAAGAATTCAAACCCTTCCCCCCATGAACGTTCTTCCCCGCACCTCCAAAACCCTTCCCACACGTCCGATAAAGCAGAAACCTGCTCTCCAGCACTGCTCCGAAAAACATGCGCAACAGCTCCCCAAAAACTCTCGCCACTCGGAAAACATCGCATCGCAGCATTCAAACGTACGGCACACGTCAATAACCAACGGTCGCCCGGGATATAAGCAGAGGGCTCGCGCGTCGAGTCCACGCAGGACGTCCGCGCGCCGCCGAGCTTCCACGCGCCGCATACTCCGTGATCTCGGGGGGGTTGATGCACCAGCAGGGGCAGCGATGATTCGCGCCGGCAGCGAAGGGAGGGAAGCGCGAAGTGAGTCATGGGAGAGCGAGAGAGAGCTGTCGAGGTAAGTCGCACACTTTGCGGGGTCGACGTGGAAATTGAATGTTTTTGGGGGTGGATCGCTGCTGCGGGAATTTGGGGTTGATGGAGTTTTAGGGAGATTTCGGATGAATTTAGTTTCGTCACCCCTTTTTAGTGAGAAGTTATGGACTGCGATTGCGGTTGCCTGAAAAAGGGATTTTTGTATAAAAATTTCTAATAAAATTTTTTTTACATAGCTTTTTAGTATTTTTATTATTTATTTAAACTATAAGCTCTTACTTATGAATAATTTGATCAAATTTATTAGTATGTATTTTATTATTATTATTCAGTTATCAACAATTCAGAATATTTTTATCAGTAACATTTCTTTGTCTTTCATATAGAGAACATAAGTTTCCTATTTGCCCAAGCCAAGTAAGATAAATAAGATATTAGATGAGTAAATATGTAACTCAAATATTTAACTTTTATTAAATATATTGAACGGCATTTAAATAAAAAGATCGTCCAAACAGTCGAAATCCGAACTTTTGGAATTCGAAAGACGCCGAAAGAAAAAAATATTGGTGAAAGAGAATTCGAATGCAAAATTCGAATAGATGCACAGTAAGTATTGGAGAAAGAAAATAAAGAGCAGGTAGTAAAAAGTGTCGAAATCCAAATTCTTGGAACTCCCTAAAGGTGGAGGAACAGAAAATTCATAAAAAACGTTGATTTAATTTAAAACCGAATCCCACGGAAAACTCCGACGAAATATTAAACAATTCTTTATAATTTTTATGGTAAATCTCAGGAATGTCGAGCACTGGCGTTAAAGGCAGCGCATCCACTATATTTACACCTGCAGCTTAGACAAAAGTCAGGCCCAGAGATACCTCACGCAATAAGTGCAAGTGAGAGAGAACGAGAAGAGAGAGTGTGAGAAGGATAGGAGTTGCGGTCGGCCTGCTGCCGCTGTTAGTATTAGTCGCGCAGTCACACAGACGGAGCGGACGCTCGGCGCTCGCTCTCGGCAGGATATCTCTTTCTCCGGGCTTGCGGCGCTGGTGGTGGGGGCTCCGTGTGTCTCCGCATCCTGCGCTGCTGGTGTGGTGTGAAAGCGACGCGTGCGGCCGCCCAGGACGACGACGAGCTCGGAACTCCACTCGCGATCGCAAACAAGAAGAACGTCGGCCAGACGCACACACACCGACACGCAGGCCAGCAAGATGGCTCCGACCGCTGCCTCCTGCCAGACGCGAGTCTGACCAGCCAAGCTACGCACGACCTGCAGAGACTGCAGCCAAGGTAGGCTTTGTGTGGGCGAACGTCGAGCGTGGGCGGTTTCACCTGGGGGGTCTCCTACAGAGAGCGAATGTTGTCGCGTGATTATGGCTTTTCGAGAGTTTTTGAGGGGTGCTGGGAGAGGAGGCTGATGCAAAGTGTTTTGGAGCTGGGGTGTGTGGTGGCAGGTTTGCTATGTGGTGTGATGACTATGACTGCTCTGGAATGCTATGCTGTAAACAATAGAGCAAAAGATACATTCAACAGAAGCTAATTATGATGTTTTGGATTCTTTATAAAATGATTGTGTGGATCATTGATTAGTTGATTGTACATTGATGATTTCACAATTGATTAGTAGTCTATGGTCAGTTTTTGTTTCTTTTCGTTTACTTTCAAGATCAGAGGAGTTAGGACGGTACTGAGAGGACAAACGAGTGCAGAACTTTTCACACATGCATTACCTGGTGCGAAGGTGAATGGTTAAGAGATGGCTGATAATTGAAATGGTTATTGTAGTGGTCATTGGGTATGATTTTTAGTGTGAATGAAATACATAAAGTTGAGGAGATGAGAAGACTTGGATTTTAAGTATTGATTTTTTGAGAAATGTTTATGTAGATGTATAGATATACTTTGGTAAAGTCTTAGAAAGTTTTTTATTTTATATCAAGAATTTTGAGGTAAAAATTTAGCGATTTTGTAACATTTTATTAAAAACTTTTCATTATATTTTATAATTTAAGAGATAAAATATGAAAAGAAAGACAAATACAATATTGATTGTGTTAAGGCTTTTAGTTAATGCTTTAACAATTGAATTTATGAGACCTTTTATGAATTCATTAAAGAATATTATTCTTTCTGAGCTAATATTGAAATTCTTTTGTGTATTCATAATAACATTTAAAAAGCTTCAAAACAGATGCAACTCTTTTTATTTAGTCATTCACAAGAGCTACATTAATTTTAACAATAATTTTTTCTTTATTTTAGATATACAGTGCCATTCCAGAGAAACATCTTTGCGACACCACAAATACATAACAACTGAATGTGATATAAACTCCAATAAATTTGTATTACCCAATACTCTGTGAATACTTTTCATATGGAATTAAATTACACTGGTTCACTTGACTGTGATGTCATTGTTAAGTTCACTTTTAATAAACAAAGACTTTTACAATAAAGGGATGTTCTTGCTGCGAGGATGTTATCAAAGGAAAACAGTAAAGCTCTTACAGGTACAACAATAATTTTTATGTTAATGGGTGATAATACAGTAAAATTAATAAAACACAAAGTTTTAAACCTCTATTCTGTTATACTTATATATTTATGGATAAATATTTCAAATGATGTACATTTATCATTATCAAGAGTCAATAAAACATGTTTTTACATAAATCAAATCAACTCTTTTCAGTTTTTGAGCAACGCAGCAATGACCAAAGTCTGCAGAATTCAGGAGTCAGTAGCAAAGATTTAAGAGGCAGCAGGGCCTGCTAAATACAATAATCGCGAGTAAATTGACCGTGCTTGTTAGCAGTGACTCATTGAACTAGAAAAGAAGGTGCATAAGCAAAGAAACAATGGCGCGCAAGAGTGACAACGTAAAGAGCATCAACATAGCGGTGGTTGGGCTCTCTGGAACCGAAAAGGACAAGGGTCAAGTCGGCGTTGGCAAATCCTGTCTTTGCAACCGCTTCATGCGCTCACTTAGCGACGACTACAGCGTCGATCACATATCTGTGCTGTCGCAAGTAAGTGAAAATGCTTTGTTAAAATTTCACGAAGTAGAGATTTGGTTGTTTCCTTGCTTTGCTTTGATTACAAAGTAGATATAAATAGACATTATTAATCTTAACACAAAGAAGGAAAAATAGAAATTTAAGTTGAGAATTAGTCACTGTCTTCAAGTTGCTACTTTGGTACATAATCACTCATTGAATATTCAAGAATAGTAATACAAGATGAACATTTTAATTACATAAAGATGAGCTTAGCAAAATATTTCATGAAAAAGCCATTAAATGCAACGATTCGCAAATTTTATTATTTTCTTATTCTTTTCTGTAAATAAAATGAAAATTTTTCTGTTTCCAGTCGGACTTTAGCGGCCGCGTCGTAAACAACGATCACTTTTTATACTGGGGCGAAGTACTAAAACCGACCGAAGATGGCTCGGCGGATTATCAATTCCAAGTGATAGAACACACGGAATTCATTGATGACGCGTCCTTTCAACCGTTCAAGGGTGGTAAAATGGAACCATATGCAAAAAGATGCTCATCGACAAAAATTACGAGTGCTGAGAAACTCATGTACATCTGTAAAAATCAACTGGGAATTGAAAAGGAATACGAACAGAAGGTATTATACGAATATTACAAAATATTTTTTAAATTTAAAATGGAATAAATAATTAATCTAATCTTGCAGGTTTTACCAGATGGCAAGCTGAACATCGATGGTTTCCTCTGCGTGTTTGATGTGAGCGTCGTACCAAACCGTTCGATCGAGAAGCAAGTAGATATTGTGGCTAACATTCTGAATAACCTCGTGAAAGCAAAGAAGCCAATCGTTTTGGTGACAACGAAAAATGACGACGCAAACGAGCAATACGTTAAGGAGGCGGAGAAGCTGTTGATGCGCAAAGAGTATAAAGGGTCGATACTTATGGTCGAGACGTCCGCGCATGAAAATATCAATGTCGACCTGGCCTTCATGACGGTAGCGCAGCTTGTCGATAAAACGAAACTGCGCAGCAAAGTAAGTTTGGGTTTTAAAGTTTTTCTTTAAGAGGTTCGTTGTTTATCATTAGGCGGACTTCAATTTATAAAGTATAATCGATCTTGATCAAACTCATCGATAATAAAAGATGAAAAATGGCACAGAATAAAATTCTAAATTCGTGATTTTTAAGAATTCACAAAGATTATATTTTATAAATAGATGTTCTCTTTGCGTGAATTTAGCAGGAGGCTCATCAACGCTACTTGGTTGTTTTGCAGCAAAGTCCGCACTATCAACTTTTCAACCTCAACATCTACACTTTCTTCTGCTTCATCACAAACAAATACACTAAACATTAAACACAAATCTTTATTTTGCAGGATGCCGCAATGTTCACCCGTAAAAAAAATTCTGTCTTGCAGGTAATAGCGTTCTCCGAAGCTGCTCGACAGCGTAAGGAGCTGATGGACGCATCGACAGAATCTTTGCAGAGGCTCATACGCATGCATGTACAAGATTACCGGGCGATCTGGTCGCAGTCGTCAAAAAAACTCGCTCAACACCGAGAGTACACGACTTTCGTCGAATTGTTTGGTATTGATGCCACTCAGCGGCTATTTCGCAGGCACATTAAGAAACTTAAAGACGAGCAGGTGGCTAAGAAGATACAAGGATATCTTGATATGCTGCCGGATATATTGCATGAGATTTGTCCGGATATTTCGAATCTGCTTAATGAGTTAGTGCAGTTACTATCTTCTAAATTATTTATGCATAGATTTTCTTGAGTATTATTGTTTACTTCTTTCGTAGGGAATGGTCGAATGTTCAGCAGTACATAAAAGAACATCCAGATTTTGATCGCTATTTTTATGAGTGTCCTGAAGATATACCGTGGATTGATCATGACTTTGGAGAGAACAATACATCTAAGATACCGTATGATGTTTTAGAGACGCCGGAAGCGGAGACAGTATTCAAGAATCACGTAAACGCTTTACAGCAGGAACAGCGGCGGCTTGAGTGAGTTTTATTTTCCATTATAAGCTGGAATTAAGATCCAATGCAACGATTATTTTACATTAGCATTGGCGCATAGAACTTAGGATGTATCGTCTTAGTTTTTACTAACGATTATTTCATTAAGTTTATGCCTAGCAGCCAACGATAAACTTTTGAATTTGCTTCTTTTGCGTAAATAATTAATTAAAAAAGCAAAATTATTTACTTAAGAATCGTCTTTTGGTTCATTTAATTTTTTTTTCAAAATTTTATCGATTGGTAGAGGTTCATGTAAATGCCAGCAATCGGATATATGTGCAGCGTACTAATGCTTTTTGCTTTATTCTGGGTGGCGTCTTTCTTTTTGCAGACTTCCGAAAAGGTAAATACACGCTACTTTAACGCTATTAGTTAATTAGTTTATACTGATTTGTTTCTGCACTGGGGCTTAATAAAGCTCGCAATGGGTGTGGATTTATTTATTTACATTAAAAATGAATTTTGCATCTAGAATAGTATTAAGGAACGTTAATACAATTATCAATACAAAATGCATTTAAATTGATTAAAAATAGTTGAATGAAAAACGTAAAAAAAATCGATAGAAGTAATTAAGAATGTTAATTTTTTTAATGATTTTCACCCTGAAGGGTTTCTTAGATTTACGAGATTTTTAATTTTGTAAATATTTATTAGTTATTTCAAACAAACATTATTTTATGCAAAAAATTATTACAGTAAGAATTATCAGTAGAATGCATCAGATTTAATTATAATTATTTGTAGGTGGAAGAAACAATTCAAGCAACTTTTGGAGGAAACTGGTTACGTTACTCCTGGTAAGCAATTATCTGAAGTACGTGTTCTTTTTATGGGTCGTGAATGCTTCGAAGCATTGTCACACCATGATTGTCAGGAAATTTATGATCAGCACCAGAAGGAGATTATTGAAAAGGCCAAACATAATTTTCAGGTGAATAAATATATTTTATAAAAGCATTTTATTTCAATTTGATGAAACTGACTTCTAACGTTGTTTTTATTACTTGAATTAGGAATTGCTACTGGAACATGCAGATTTGTTTTATCATTATAAAAGTATTGCCCCTACGGGCACAATTACACAAGATGATATTAAAGAAATCACTGATGCTTTAATAGACGATTTTAGGTAAGCTTACATGATAATTAAGCATGACAATTAAGCTTGTTAATTAAAAATTGAATTAATTTGAAAATTTAACTGATTTAACTTATTTTTGTGCAGGTATAAGGCTTTAGATAGATTAGACCAAGACAGAAAACTAATGCTATTTCAGCACTTAGGCTTCGTTCACTGTCCTATTCGAGAACATTGTCCAGCTTTTCCTAATTGCATGGATGCGTTAATTGAGAGGATCTTAGGAACCAAAGCTCATAGGTACAAACATATTTATTTACAATGTATATAATATTAATTATTAAATTAGAATAATAACATTAATTAAACAAAATTTTTTAGGCCATCATCATGGAATCACAGCAGTCAGTGGCAGTTGACCTCAGAGAATAATCAATTGAATTTGGTAATACTCGGCAGTAGTGGCTTAAGCGAGGAATTCGCTCGCGAAATTCGATCCCAAACAGAGGATGACGAGGTAGAAATCGACTGTCAGCTGTATACACTTGGATATCGCGTTATTGATGGAGACGTCGGGCTGCCTCACAATTCTTTTACCACATCAGATTTCATGCCTCATGGTTCCTTTTGTATTTACTCAAACGAAGATACGTTTGAGTATGTCCGTTCTTCTTTGGAAAAGACACTCCTTTCGAATTTGGAGCAGGAGGATCGATTACCATTCCAGGGCTTGCCAATCGTCATTATATTTGTTCCGGATGGAGCTATTGATGAGTTGGAAGCTATTAGACTTCGAGAGGAAGGGCAAAATCTTGCTGACAGGTTATTATACTATTTATTTTTTTTTTTCATAAACATGTTTATTTTGTTTACTTAAAACTATAATTTTTTTTTTTTCTCTTTCTATAGCTTGCAATGTCCATTTATTGACGTTGCAATAGAAGATCTGGAGCAAGATAAGAGATTCCCAACGTCACTTGTAAAGGATGCGTTGCAACAACTCGTCCAAGCGATAAATCACCGGGCGGGCTTTTTGAATATTTACCAAAGTGTTATTGAGTGTTTTGAACCAGATATAAGGTATATTTCTCATGGCGATCAATATCTAACTCTTAGTAAATAAATTATATAACATTTGTCTATTTTTCAGAATAATAATGTGCATGTTTTGCGGTGATCCTTATTCGGTTGAGAACGTCCTTGCACCGTTGCTCAGTCACCAATGCTGCTTTTTGAGTAGCGAGCGTTCCATCGTCCTCGAAACATTTCTTGGCGAGTCAAAGCGACGCGTTGAAGTAACAATATCCAGCTTTCACGGTGCTAATGCTTTTAGAGACGAGCTCGTCCATGGTTTTATACTTGTTTATTCGACCAAGAGGAAAGCCTCATTGGCAACACTTAAGTAAGAGTTAATTTCATAGATATGTAATATTTTGTGTTGGAAACTTTCTCATTTATAATATTTAATTGTAGCGCATTTTCGCACAACATTCCAAATCTGCCAATTCAAATTATGGCTGTGACCGATACCGGCGGCGCCAACGCATTCTTCAGCAACGATTTAAGCCACCACCTTATTACGGAAGGAAATGCTACAGCTGATAAGCTGCAGGCTCATTTTATGACTTCTTCTTCATCCTGTCAGCAGAAAAGTATAATTCTTTTTTTTTTCTATGTTACGTTTGTTTTCAGATTTGAAAAACTAAACAATCATTTATACGTTTTTAGCGGCTTTTTATACACCATTCTTTAAAGAAGTATGGGAGAAGAAACCGGAAATTGAGCAGGCATTTAATATGGAAGAACCAGGAAATCTTAATGATAGCGGTGAAGGCACACTCGAGTATTCAGCATTGCATCCAATGCCACCTCCTCGTCATGAAAGTTATCATTTACAAACTCCGGACGACGGGTAAGTTAGTCGGAAAGAGTCTTTCTTTAATTCTTTGTTTCTCCTTCCCCGCAGAAGCTTGAAATATTCTAGAATGCTACTGTAGTAAGCTGCAGTAGTTCAAAATGTGATGCATTTTACTAATAAAAATTTCATAGGCAATTTTTAATTTCTTAACTTTCAGTTACTTAGTATTTTATTAGACACCCTTTGTTATGTCCCTTCTTCATTGTAATTTCTCTCATCTAACGTGAAGCAGTATGTCGGTAACTTTCAGGAGTGGTTCGGAGTCCTACGAGCAGTTGACACCAGACGGTGAGCTGGGCGAGGGCGGACTCAATGAACACTTCGTCAACAACAGAGCCACACCAAGTGACGACAGTGACATTTACAGCCAAGTTGACTACCACCGGGAAGAGCGTGAAAGGGAGTTTGGCAGGAGCGGCGACATTACGAGCAAATTGTCTGGTATGCGACATATCAAAAGTCGCGCTCCTTGTATTTTATTTCTTTCGTGATCGATAGTTACAAATATAATTTTGATGTGATAATCTTTATCACTTTTACAGTGATTATTTTATATGAAGGAATTAAATAATATACATACATAAAGTAGTACACTTTTATACTTCAAACTCTATTAAAAAAAAATCCCTTACTTGTTCATGCAAGTAAAGTAATTCGTTTTAAAAAAAGTGAATGCGTTTTCAATTTTTATTATAAATGATATGTTTCATTCCTTGTAATTTAAACAATCGCCAATATTGTAAGTCACGAAAATAACTACAATTAGAATTTGTTGTTTCCTACCCTGCGAAAAGCAATGAAGCACTTTCGCACGGTTTCAGGCTGGGGGAAGGATACATTCATGCAGCAACAGGACGGAGTAAATAGTTACTCGCATCGGGCCTTCACTACGGGCAGACGATACGCGCCTCAGGTCAAGTCGAGACCCAAGGGTAGCAGTCAGACGCTGAAGCAACCGGGCAAGATCAATCTTAAAGATTACTCAAATGTGACAGATGTCATATCACGAATGGCCATCGGTGAGAAGGATGAGCACGGAAAGATGAGCATGGGACACGCACCTCTTGCTACTCCAGAGATGGTAGATCTTGGCTCTGAATATGCACAGGTGAGTATCCTTTTAAATTCAATTTTTATTTCTAAGAATTCAAGTAGTAACAACGGTTGATATACGTTTGGCTGCTTCAGGTTAAGGACCTTGTACCGAATTTGTATTCTCATTATGACGCTGATTATGTTTACACTTTGGTGCATGATTCGCTTGGAAACAATAAGTCTAAATTGCGGCACAGAAGAGAGAAGGGCCAACCTTGTAAGTTTTATTTCTATTTGATTATATAAAAAGAAAGGATTGAATGTAAAGTATTTATCTTTGTACTTTTAGACTCGCCGTCGACGGCCTACAGCGATTCCGACTCGGATTGGAGTTCTCTCGAGAGACAAAGGGTAGCAGAAGCTCTTGGTATGGCCAATAATAAGAAGATGTCATCACACAAACGTACACGTAAGAAGCGTACGGCCATACCGGTCGCAACGCCAAAGGTACCCTCGCTTTCCGGTATGGGCGGAGGCATGGCTGACGGCATTGTGGGTCTTAACTACAGCTTGAAAGATGATAAAAGCTGGAGGATGGATCCTAATGAGAGAGGTACGAAAAGATCTTAAAATATGTTGGATAAAAAAGTATTTTATTGTAATTACTAAATATTTTAATGTAATTAACTCTATTTCAGTATCAAGCGAGAGCGTGGATAGCTCAGAGTCAAGCGACCAGGAGCATCCATCGAGATCGCGCACGAAACTGCATCCCAAGCACCCGGCCGCAAACTTACGTAAGAAGTTTGGAAACTCGCTGCCCCAGTCGCACATGGCTCAGACTCTACAGCATCCCTTCAACCTCAAACACATGACCCAGGAAATGTTCAGCACAATGGCAGCTGTGAAGCAGCGCGGTCTTGTCGGCGAAAACAATTTCAGCATGCCCGATGATGAATCAAGTTTGGATGTTTCTTCACCGAGGGAGATTAATTCTCCTAGCTTTGGACTGCTCGCTAAGAGCAAGGATGGACAGGATAAACTAACGCGTAAGCGCGATAAGCAGAAGGCCAAGGAGGATGAAAAGTTGGAGAAGCGAAGATTGAAGGTAGCATATTTTTCTTAAAAACAAATCAGCAAATAAAGCAATATGAGTTTTACTGTGATCTTAATTTTTAGGAGGAAAAAATGAAGAGGCATGCAGAGAAGGAACGTGAACGCGAGAAAAAGAAACAGGAGAAAACGAAGCAAACAAAGGGCGTTTCCGGAATCGGTGTTAACATGTCACTCCAATCGATGCCACAGACACTTATCGAGGATTTTGCTCAAAGCGATACAAACCCCGTACCTCTGTTCCTTGAAAAGTGCGTGAGATTCATCGAAGACGAGGGTCTTGATTCCGAAGGAATCTACAGGGTGCCAGGCAATCGAGCCCACGTAGAATTACTATTCCAGAAATTCGAAGAAGGTAAGATCGAATTTAGTTTTTTTTTTTTTTTTTAAATTTATAAGCTAGTATGAAAACTAAAAATTCTCATTTTAGATGGCAATGTGGACATTCACTCTCTGGATATCCCTGTAAACGCCGTGGCAACGGCATTGAAAGATTTCTTCTCCAAGAGGTTGCCGCCCCTCATAGATAAAGAGAGTATGAGTCAGCTTGAGGACATATCGGGTGAGTTCGCATCGATGCACGGCATGCTCTTTTACTTTTTCTCCACTACATATTTATAAGAGTAATTATATCAGGCTGCGCTGCATAATATATTATTTTTTTCAATTAGCAAAACGCTATTTTGTAATTTTTTTTTACATACATTTATATATTCATATATTTACATAGAGGAAATACATTTATTTACGTTTACAATTATTTTATATTTTCTTAATCTAAAGGTGCACGTGGTATCAGCAAACCGATGTCCGCGACATGCATGAATATGGAAGGTTGGTTTTTTTCTTTAACTTTTTAATTTTTTTGTAATGATGAAATTCAAAAAAAGGAATTGATCGTCATTTTAATGTAGTGTTTTTGATGTTAATTTATTGATTTCTTGCAAGCTCTAAGTTCTTTAAGAAAGATTGAGAAGTTAGTAAACGCCGAATTTTAAATATTTTATAGACGTCGCATATTTAATTTTCCTTTTTTGAATTTTAACATCAATTGTCACTACCTTAGTAGTGATAATTATAAAAGTAAATTTCGACGCTCGCTGGCTTTCGATGTTGTAATAATGGCTTGTTTCTCTTGTCTGTTTCCCCCTTTCCTCGTGAACGCTGCGTTTTAGATCGAAGCGGCAGACTGCTGGCTCTACGCATGATGTTGACCAAACTGAATTCCGTCAATTTTGACGTACTCAAATTCATATTCCAACACTTTGTCAAGTGAGTATAATATAGCAAATTAGAGGGACATTTATACGGCTTCTGTTATTATAGTACAGTTTAGTAACGAATATTTTTCATGATTTACTGTAGGGTTGCTGAAAATTGCAAGTTAAATAATATGGATAGCAAGAATCTGGCGATTTGCTGGTGGCCAACACTTCTGCCGATTGAGTTTAACGACCTCGGCAGGTTCGAGGCAATGAGGCCATATCTTGAGGATGTCGTTCAAACAATGATCGATCAGTATCCATTCCTGTTCTGCGGTAAGGAAGCCATCGTCATGGTTTGAACGGAATATGACAACTTTATCTAGGACTTACGAACAAAGCATTTTTATCCCGTTGCGAAAGAGAAGAAAATTACACTGTCGCTCACCTAAAGGTTACAAACGTTTAGTTTCTAATTGGTAGATACATTTGATTTTATTTGATTATTCTTATGTCATACGTGATACGATTAGCCTTTTTCATGGAAAGCTGGAGCCTAGAAATCGTAAAAAATGAACTTTTTTTTTTAAATTAGCACTTAAGATGAGAACAGGCTCTAAGCGGAATCGTATACAGAAAGAAGTAATTTTTTTCTTCTTCACTTTTTATGTAAAGTAAGAAAAAGTGGTTGTGTATTTATTAGGCGTATATTTAGCCATCGTTCGTCAAGAGCGTAAAGAGAAAACCATAGAAAAAAGTTTTTAGGTAGCGTTTAAATGAATATAAATATTCTATACATAAATTATTATGAAAAAAGGTAATTTGAAAAAGTGAAAAAAATAGATCCAAGTCGATGTTGCTTTGTACTGATTGAGAAAAACGCCGACAACGATGGTTTTCTTTCGATGCGATTTCGCACAAGCTCAGAGAGGCAGTAAAAAGGAGAGATTGAAAGAGTGAGTAATGGCGAAATGAAACGCGACGCTTATACTGTAATTTTTAAAACGGGAAAAATCGCGCCATAATCATTCCACGATATAAGAACAAACACACCGTTAGTTAGTGCCATGTTGAGTGAGCGAAACAAAACGTAGGATCTTACTTGAGCATTCCCACTTTTTTAGTAAAAGAGGAGAGAAAGAGAGAGTTTTATATACTCGCTAAGAAGTCGTACCTAAGGAGTATTAAAAATATATCGTTACGTGTGAAGGTAAAGTAATTGTCTTTTTCGTCCAATATTCACTTTTTTACGTTTATTCTTCTCGGATATTTTGAATCTTTATTTCATATTATGTGCAACGAGTAATCAGATTGATTCACGTAAGATCTATTAACAAATGCCAAACCAATATTGTATTACAATTTTAATCATATTTAAATTCTTCGAAAAACTAAGTTATACTCATTATTTTTTATTTCTTTTATAATAATTCAATTTGATCGACAATTTAATTTTCTAGTGTTCGAAAACACTTTGTGCCATCAAGAAAACATCGGAAGTATACGCCGAGAAATAGTTTTTAACAAAGCAGCCCTTTTTTTATTTCTTCATAAAATATCCATTAACCTATTTACACTTTTACATACAACTCCGAGTCGAAATGAAGAGAAAACGGCGAAAAAAGTAAAAAAAGCAAGTATGTCTGTGTCATAAGGAAGAAGTATAAAAGTAAAAAAGTTTTTCATAGCGATAAAAAAATGAAGCAAAAATAAATGTAACTCAGCGATTAAATATGACCTCCACGAACGCGAGATTTTATACATTCGTACGTAACGTTTACACATAAATATCGGAGTGCGGAGTAAGAAAGAAGAAAGCAGAAAATAAATAAAAATAAATGTAATACGCGATAACATAAAAGCCTAAGAGAGGATCGACTCCCACGCAAATGCAGTTTTTTTCATATGAACTTTTTGTGTACACTAATAGTAAGTGAGAGAGATCATCTTTTTCTTAAATAATGCGTGAATCTTGTTGTAAGATTTTAAGGAGGAGAACCCGAGCGAAAAGTGAGAATACGAACTGAATTATTTTCATTGTTTTTATTATTATTCCTTTTGTCTAATATTTTTTTAGGTAGAAGTTTTATTCTTTATGTTTTTTCGTCTTATAATCTTAATTTAAAGTTTTAGTTAGCTAATTCTTAATTAATTGTAAATTAACTAATTCGTGAATCATGATTGTGTTATAGTGTAATAAATCGTTTTTCTCTTTATAATTTATTTTAGTTTCTTTAGTACGAATTTATAAATATTTTATAAGAATTGTACAAAATAATAATGTTCACCTGAATAAACGAACAAAAGAGTCGCACCCTAATTCTTTCATTTTATTAATTGTAACATTAAGTGCTTATTTTGTTTTAGATTAATTTTTTATCGATCTTTTTAATTAGATAAATGAATTTACTGAATCTTGTATTTATTTCTCATAGATGTTTTGCTTGCGTCATCTCCATAAAGAATTTTATACAATAAAAACTGTAGAATCATCGTCATTGTCGCCTACTATCGTTCTATTTTTGTAGTTTCGTTTTTTTTAATTGTTATATCAATGTCCATGTGATTTCACTCGGTTTCTCCGCAATGAGGGACGCGCTAATAATACTTACCCCGCGAATGGAAACTACAGAAGTAAGCCTCGAAGTCAGTGCTTTTTTACACATGAGATTTTTGTGAAAGTGATTGTAATAAGCGACGCCTTTTTTCGAAGGGCCTTCGACGGTTGCTCACCACTGCAACGTCCCAATTATGGATTAGCGTCGTCGAGAATGTCTATTTCTCTATTTCTATTAGAGGTCAATTTGATATAAAAGATTGACGAACGACCTGATCGACAATTGGGACCACTTGAATGTCTGTACTTTTCTTTCGGAGACCGTCGATTCGAGACGTATCAATGTGGGCCTAAATGTTTGTAGTACGGCATGGTGGAGGCATTTTTATTTGTTTGTGTCGAAAGAGGGAAATTCTGCGAAACTGCTTCGTAGCGAATTCAGGTTTCGAATGAGTTCGACGGCCTCCCGAGAGTCGTGCTTGCCTTCTATAAAGAAACATACCGGACCGTTTCTTTGAAGTGGATTTCTGGAAGCTCTGATTTATTTTCACCGGGAAAAACCGTCGATTTTTTAAATTGAGAATTGCTATTCAAGCTCGTGATTTGCGTGTTCCAGAAATCTAGGTTCAGAGAAACATTATAGTGACGCATTTGAAACTAAGTAAGTGTTATTGATGTAAGAGAATCAAAAGCAAATACGATGCCAGGCTCTTGATAGAACAATCCTTCGAACTTGATGAATTGAAAATTATTTAGTCGCACAAAGCATTCTATTTTTTATTTCTACAGTCGTATTTAGTCTGATTTGTACTTATCGAAATGCGTAGTTCAGGAAATAAATTCGTTTGTTTCGAAGCAGTTTTGAATGGCCAAAGTTCTGTAAACGAGCGTATAAACAAAATAAGAAAGAGAATCGAGAATCGAAAATAAGGGAGAGGAAGAATAGGAATCGAGAGTGTGTACAATGTAAGTTGCTTCATTCCTCGAACAAGAGAGAATCTTTAGGCGACTAAACAAAAAGAAACCTACATTGCATTTATAAGAAAATTAAAACAGCAAAAACGCACTTTTTCCGTCTCTGTATAAACGAATGAAATTTTGAGAGAGGACACGAAGGTTAAAACAGAAAAAGCGAGAGAAAACAGGTGGCCTGGTGTAAGCGCGAGCGAGTTGGAAATTTTTTAAAGGCGAACAAGCAAACGAGAGATGAGAAAAATAAAGCATAGCGTGTGAATGACATAGAGAACGAATTTATGTGTATATATATATGCAATTATTTATGTGCGAGGGATAGAAGGGAGAGGCAAGGTGTTGTTGAATTATTGTGTATCTCGGATCTTGTATTTTAATTGCATCCTTTTCTTTCTCTTACATTTTTTTCAAATTTTCCAGTGTAATTTAATTGTATACGCTGCTTGTTTGAGTGCATTGGTACCATTTCCTCAATTACTTACAATAATGTGCTCATCATAGATTATTAATTATTTACTTTGTGCAAGTACTGAAACCGACATATGAAACCCGGAGGCAAAGAAATTTCTAGTTGTATCGAAAATTCAAGTAATCGAATCAATGTTGCAATATGTTGTAATGTCGGCGGAATTTTCGTATTTAGATTGTAAGTAACTATTAAGGGAAGCTCGTAAACTAAACGAAATGAGAGAAAGGCAGTTGTGTAAAGGTATTTATAAGAACAGACCTTTTTGCAGAAACATTTTATATAGCCTCTTTTCGTTCGACAAAATTTTTCAATTTTTTATGTGTACGTGAACTTAAAAATCAAGTTTCCAAGTCGCCTAAAAGTGTCAATAGTAAGAAAAGAAAAAGAGGAAAACGAGTCCCTACCAAAAAAAAGCAGAGATTGCGCGCGAAAATCAGTCAATTCGTAGAAGCAAAAATCTCCCACACGTTCCTCGCGCGACACTTGGCCGCATTAAAAAAAAAGGAAGTTTAATCGTAATTTAAATAAAGCAAAATAAATAAAACAATGGCGCTTTTTTCATGTGTATATATTGTTGCTTGCGTTCCGCCGCCCTTAATATGTATATCGCGGTTTTTCCAAGTGAGAGACAAGAAACGAAGATTAACAGCGGAAGCCGATTATATACTGTATGCGTGCGATTTCGGAAACAAGGACAGCGATCGGTGCGCGCTCAAAGAGTGGAGGATAGGACAGCGAGAAAGAATCATAACTTTATTTGAACGAATATTTTTACACCTCTCATTTGTATACGTAAAACTTGTTACGTATTCGGGTCTGACATTCTTGGATTGTATCGCTTATTTTCGCAAGAAGAAATTGATTATACTCTAAAAATCAAACTTTCGAGCTGCCGCAGAGTTTGAGGGGGAGATGCGACGTTTCGTGGCCGCTCTGATCGGGTGACACTTTGACGGATCCTTTTTTTTTCAGCGAAAAACAGGGATGAAACGTCGCGCGGTGAATGCTAGAATGCGCGCTCGCTGATTGAAATGTCCAACGATGAAAATGAGAGAGAGAACGTGGAAGAGCGAACGAGTGAGAGAAACGTGAGTGAGAGAAGCACAACACAAAAAGTATTGGTGTCCAAGAAGTATTTAAAATAAAAATCGTCTTTATGTACAATTTCAATTGATGTAGTACTGATTTATTTATCATGTCTGATACCTCTTTCACATCCTATGACATTTTGTTTATAAAGTTAGAACAATAAGTACTAATGCATTTAGATTCATATTAATTTATCAAATCAAAAGTGAAATGTTGTTTTAAAATTTGATTTTTTGTTGTATATTTTTAAGGTCTAAAAATAGTGTTCTAATTACTCTTAATTAATTACATTTAGCAAACGAGTAAAGCTGATTTATTTAAATGAGTCGAGAAATTTTTGGGTTCGAATTTCCTGTACTCGGAAGGACACGAGATAAATTTAAATTCACATCTGGTTTTGAAATTCAGTAGTTTCCCGGCGTCCTGCACTAAATTTACATGTTTCCGGACTTCCGGCTTTCGGTTATCTTGAGTATGACAGTTAATGTTTTGTAAAAATCCCAATTTAAGCGCAGTTTATTACCCTCTTATCATACAATTGGTATTAATCACAGATGAAAACTTCAGTTCATAATTTTTTCCTTATCGATTCAAAATATGATTTTGACAATAAGCACTTCAATTTTATCAATTGTAGAATCTATTTAAAGTTTTTTTTTATTGAATGTTCAAGTTCTATTCCTGATAAGAAGAATTGTTGCCAAAGATATTTCGAGTGGTGGTGATCTTTGTTTTGCTATTGTAACTCCACCAGAGTTACTGCAATTGAAAAGAATTTTATTCGAAAGTACCTTTTATTTTTTAACTCTCCTATTTTTTGATTGATGCTATAAATACAAAATCAAAAATCGAATTTAAAAATGTTGATTGCATCCAATAGTAAAATAAAAATAAAATCATTGTATTAAAGAATTATTTTAATTATTTTAAATGGTTGAAGAAAACTATATCGCATACATTTTTTTGATCTCGCTTATCGTATCTTGTAGTATTATTAGTGATCAAAATATGCATTTTAGTCGATAAATGTGTTTTCACTAGTTTAAATTCAGATATGGACTTATATCAAACTTTTACGAAATTTACAATTTTCTATTAAAGACATTCTCTTTATTAGAATCTTTTTTTAAAGTTATTAATTTAAAAAGCTAAAATTTATTAGAAATCAGAATTTTGTTTTGAAAGGTAGGATTTCATTTTGGTTTCTAAACAATTGTTCAGACAAGTTATAAAAATGTAGAATTTTATTGATAATTATAACATTCACACACAATTTACAATTTCGTAGAAAATTATATTTTAAAATGAGTTAACATTTCTTAACTTTAATGATAATGTATATATTTATAAAATTACAATGATTGCGTATCTAAGTACTATCATATACTATTTACACATTAATTTTACTAAGGCACTGGTACTTATATAACTATTTTTTTACAAGTTTTCTAACTGCCAAAAATCTTATAAATTGAAGACAATATAGATTTTTGTCTGGCATTTCTAATCAT